>OX421970.1:29302626-29310126 GCA_949128135.1 Parasteatoda lunata | reverse complement strand
CTACCTGATTGTTTAGTAGTTCCCAAATCCTTATCCTCCAATATTTGACTAAAGAAACAAAAATTGTATTATGAAACATATTTATTAAAGTTGGTAAAAGTCTTAAACAAGTGTAAAATTGTTATGCTTTAAAAATCACATAAAGACAGATTTTCATAATTGGATTTAACGAGCTGATACAAGAAACAGAATCATTATTTCGTAGTCGGCAGGATTCGAACGTGCGCAGGAAGATCCCAATGGATTTCTAGTCCATCGCCTTAACCACTCGGCCACGACTACCTGATTGTATAGTAGTTCCCAAATTCTTATGCTCCAATATTTGACTAAAGAAACCAAACTTGTATAATGAAACATATTTATTAAAGTTGGTTAAAAGCTTAAACAAGTGTAAAATTGTTATGCCTTAAAAATCACATAAAAACAGATTTTTATAATTGGATTTAGTGAGCTGATACAAGCAACAGGGAAATTAATTCGTAGTCGGCAGGATTCGAACCTGCGCGGGCAGATCCCAATGGATTTCTAGTCCATCCCCTCAACCACTCGGCCACGACTACCTGATTGTTTAGTAGTTTCCAAATTCTAATTCTTCAATATTTGACTAAAGAAACAAAAATTGTATTATGAAACATATTTATTAAAGTTGGTAAAAGTCTTAAACAAGTGTAAAATTGTTATGCTTTAAAAATCACATAAAAACAGATTTTTATAATTGGATATAGCAAGCTTATACAAGCAACAGGAAAATTAATTCGTAGTCGGCAGGAATCGAACCTGCGCGGGAAGATCCCAATGGACTTTAAGTCCATTGCCTTAACTACTCGGCCACGACTACCTGGTTGTCTAGTAGTTCCCAAATTTTTATTCTCCAATATTTGACTAAAGAAGCAAAAATTGTATTATGAAACATATTTATTATAGTTGGTTAAAATCTTAAACAAGTGTAAAATTGTTATTCCTTAAAAATCACATAAAAACAGATTTTTATAATTGGATTTAGCAAGCTGATACAAGCAACAGGAAAATTAATTCGTAGTCGGCAGGTTTTGAACCTGCGCGGGAAGATCCAAATGGATTTCTAGTCCATCGCCTTAACCACTCGGCCACGACTACCTGATCGTTTAGTAGTTCCCAAATTCTTATTCTGCAGAATTTGACTAAAGAAACAAAAATTGTATTATGAAACATATTTATTAAAGTTGGTTAAAATCTTAAACAAGTGTAAAATTGTTATGCTTTAAATATCATATAAAAACAGATTTTTATAATTGGATTTAACGAGCTGATACAAGCAACAGGGAAATTAATTCGTAGTCGGCAGGATTCGAACCTGCGCGGGAAGATCCCAATGGATTTCTAGTCCATCGCCTTAACCACTCGGCCACGATTACCTGATTGTTTAGTAGTTCCCAAATTCTTATTCTCCAATATTTAACTAAAGAAACAAAAATTGTATAATGAAACATATTTATAAAAGTTGGTTAAAATCTTAAACAAGTGTAAAATTGTTATGCTTTAAAAATCACATAAAAACAAGATTTTTATAATTGGATTTAGCGACAGATACAAGCAACAGAAAAATTATTTCGTAGTCGGCAGGATTCGAAGCTGCGCGGGAAGATCCCAATGGATTTCTAGTCCATCGCCTTAACCAATCGGCCACGACTACCTGATTGTTTAGTAGTTCCCAAATTCTTATTCTCCAATATTTGACTAAAGAAACAAAAATTGTATTATGAAACATATTTATTAAAGTTGGTAAAAATATTAAACAAGTGTAAAATTGTTATGCTTTAAAAATCACATAAAAACAGATTTTTATAATTGGATTTAGCGAGCTGATACAAGCAACAGAAAAATTATTTCGTAGTCGGCAGGATTCGAACCTGCGCGGGAAGATCCCAATGGATTTCTACTCATCGCCTTAACCACTCGGCCACGACTACCTGATTGTTGAGTAGTTCCCAAATTCTTATTCTCCAATATTTGACTAAAGAAACAAAAATTGTATTATGAAACATATTTATTAAAGTTGGTTAAAATCTTAAACAAGTGTAAAATTGTTATGCTTTAAAAATCACATAAAAACAGATTTTTATAATTGGATTTAGCAAGCTGATACAAGCAACAGGAAAATTAATTCGTAGTCGGCAGGATTCGAACCTGCGCGGGAAGATCCCAATGGATTTCTAGTCCATCGCCTTAACCACTCGGCCACGACTACCTGATTGTTTAGTAGTTCCCAAATTCTTATTCTCCAATATTTGACGAAAGAAACAAAAATTGTATTATGAAATTGGATTTAGCGAGCTGATACAAGCAACAGGGAAATTAATTCGTAGTCAGCAGGATTCGAAAGTGCGCGGGAAGATCCCAATGGATTTCTAGTCCATCGCCTTAACCACTCGGCCACGACAACCTGATTGTTTAGTAGTTCCCAAATTCTTATTCTCCAGAATTTGACTAAAGAAACAAAAATTGTATTATGAAACATATTTATTAAAGTTGGTTAAAATCTTAAACAAGTTTAAAATTGTTATGCTTTAAAAATCACATAAAAACAGATTTTTATAATTGGATTTAGCGAGCTGATACAAGCAACAGGGAAATTTATTCGTAGTCGGCAGCATTCGAACCTGCGCGGGAAGATCCCAATGGATTTCTAGTCCATCGCCTTAACCACTCGGCCACGTCTACCTGATTGTTTAGTAGTTCCCAAATTCTTATACTCCAATATTTGACTAAAGAAACAAAAATTTTATTATGAACCATATTTATTAAAGTTGGTTAAAATCTTAAACAAGTATAAAATTGTTATGCTTTAAAAATCACATAAAAACAGATTTTTATAATTGGATTTAGCGAGCTGATACAAGCAACAGAAAAATTATTTCGTAGTCGGCAGGATTCGATCCTGCGCGAGAAGATCCCAATGGATTTCTAGTTCATCGCCTTAACCACTCGGCCACGACAACCTGATTGTTTAGTAGTTCCCAAATTCTTATTCTCCAATATTTGACGAAAAAAACAAAAATTGTATTATGAAACATATTTATTAAAGTTGGTTAAAATCTTAAACAAGTGTAAAATTGTTATGCTTTAAAAATCACATAAAAACAGATCTTTATAATTGGATTTAGCGAGCTGATACAAGCAACAGGGAAATAAATTCGTACTCGGCAGGATTCGAACCTGCGCGGGAAGATCCCAATGGAGTTCTAGTCCATCGCCTTAACCACTCGGCCACGACTACCTGATTGTTTAGAAGTTCCCAAATTCTTATTCTCCAATATTTGACTAAAGAAACAAAAATTGTATTAGGAAACATATTTATTAAAGTTGGTTAAAATCTTAAACAAGTGTAAAATTGTTATGCTTTAAAAATCACATAAAAACAGATTTTTATAATTGGATTTAGCGAGCTGATACAAGCAACAGGGAAATTAATTCGTAGTCGGCAGGATTCGAACCTGCGCGGGAAGATCCCAATGGATTTCTAGTCCATCGCCTTAACCATCGGCCATGACTACCTGATTGTTTAGTAGTTCCCAAATTCTTATTTTCCAATATTTGACTGAAGAAACAAAAAATGTATTAGGAAACATATTTATTAAAGTTGGTAAAAATATTAAACAAGTGTAAAATTGTTATGCTTTAAAAATCACATAAAAACAGATTTGTATAATTGGATTTAGCGAGCTGATACAAGCAACAGGGAAATTAATTCGTAGTTGGCAGGATTCGAACCTACACGGGAAGATCCCAGTGGATTTCTAGTCCATCGCCTTAACCACTCGGCCACGACTACCTGAATGTTTAGTAGTTCCCAAATTCTTATGCTCCAATATTTGACAAAAGAAACAAAAATTGTATTATGAAACATATTTATTAAAGTTGGTTAAAATCTTAAACAAGAGTAAAATTGTTATGCTTTAAAAATCACATAAAAACAGATTTTAATAATTGGATTTAGGGAGCTGATACAAGCAACAGGGAAATTAATTCGTAGTCGGCAGGATTCGAACCTGCGCAGGAAGATCCAAATGGATTTCTTGTCCATCGCCTTAACCACTTGGCCACGACTACCTGATTGTTTAGTAGTTCCCAAATCCTTATCCTCCAATATTTGACTAAAGAAACAAAAATTGTATTATGAAACATATTTATTAAAGTTGGTAAAAGTCTTAAACAAGTGTAAAATTGTTATGCTTTAAAAATCACATAAAGACAGATTTTCATAATTGGATTTAACGAGCTGATACAAGAAACAGAATCATTATTTCGTAGTCGGCAGGATTCGAACGTGCGCAGGAAGATCCCAATGGATTTCTAGTCCATCGCCTTAACCACTCGGCCACGACTACCTGATTGTATAGTAGTTCCCAAATTCTTATGCTCCAATATTTGACTAAAGAAACCAAACTTGTATAATGAAACATATTTATTAAAGTTGGTTAAAAGCTTAAACAAGTGTAAAATTGTTATGCCTTAAAAATCACATAAAAACAGATTTTTATAATTGGATTTAGTGAGCTGATACAAGCAACAGGGAAATTAATTCGTAGTCGGCAGGATTCGAACCTGCGCGGGCAGATCCCAATGGATTTCTAGTCCATCCCCTCAACCACTCGGCCACGACTACCTGATTGTTTAGTAGTTCCCAAATTCTAATTCTTCAATATTTGACTAAAGAAACAAAAATTGTATTATGAAACATATTTATTAAAGTTGGTAAAAGTCTTAAACAAGTGTAAAATTGTTATGCTTTAAAAATCACATAAAAACAGATTTTTATAATTGGATATAGCAAGCTTATACAAGCAACAGGAAAATTAATTCGTAGTCGGCAGGAATCGAACCTGCGCGGGAAGATCCCAATGGATTTTAAGTCCATTGCCTTAACTACTCGGCCACGACTATCTGGTTGTTTAGTAGTTCCCAAATTTTTATTCTCCAATATTTGACTAAAGAAGCAAAAATTGTATTATGAAACATATTTATTATAGTTGGTTAAAATCTTAAACAAGTGTAAAATTGTTATTCCTTAAAAATCACATAAAAACAGATTTTTATAATTGGATTTAGCAAGCTGATACAAGCAACAGGAAAATTAATTCGTAGTCGGCAGGTTTCGAACCTGCGCGGGAAGATCCAAATGGATTTCTAGTCCATCGCCTTAACCACTCGGCCACGACTACCTGATCGTTTAGTAGTTCCCAAATTCTTATTCTGCAGAATTTGACTAAAGAAACAAAAATTGTATTATGAAACATATTTATTAAAGTTGGTTAAAATCTTAAACAAGTGTAAAATTGTTATGCTTTAAATATCATATAAAAACAGATTTTTATAATTGGATTTAACGAGCTGATACAAGCAACAGGGAAATTAATTCGTAGTCGGCAGGATTCGAACCTGCGCGGGAAGATCCCAATGGATTTCTAGTCCATCGCCTTAACCACTCGGCCACGATTACCTGATTGTTTAGTAGTTCCCAAATTCTTATTCTCCAATATTTAACTAAAGAAACAAAAATTGTATAATGAAACATATTTATAAAAGTTGGTTAAAATCTTAAACAAGTGTAAAATTGTTATGCTTTAAAAATCACATAAAAACAAGATTTTTATAATTGGATTTAGCGACAGATACAAGCAACAGAAAAATTATTTCGTAGTCGGCAGGATTCGAAGCTGCGCGGGAAGATCCCAATGGATTTCTAGTCCATCGCCTTAACCATTCGGCCACGACTACCTGATTGTTTAGTAGTTCCCAAATTCTTATTCTCCAATATTTGACTAAAGAAACAAAAATTGTATTATGAAACATATTTATTAAAGTTGGTAAAAATATTAAACAAGTGTAAAATTGTTATGCTTTAAAAATCACATAAAAACAGATTTTTATAATTGGATTTAGCGAGCTGATACAAGCAACAGAAAAATTATTTCGTAGTCGGCAGGATTCGAACCTGCGCGGGAAGATCCCAATGGATTTCTACTCATCGCCTTAACCACTCGGCCACGACTACCTGATTGTTGAGTAGTTCCCAAATTCTTATTCTCCAATATTTGACTAAAGAAACAAAAATTGTATTATGAAACATATTTATTAAAGTTGGTTAAAATCTTAAACAAGTGTAAAATTGTTATGCTTTAAAAATCACATAAAAACAGATTTTTATAATTGGATTTAGCAAGCTGATACAAGCAACAGGAAAATTAATTCGTAGTCGGCAGGATTCGAACCTGCGCGGGAAGATCCCAATGGATTTCTAGTCCATCGCCTTAACCACTCGGCCACGACTACCTGATTGTTTAGTAGTTCCCAAATTCTTATTCTCCAATATTTGACGAAAGAAACAAAAATTGTATTATGAAATTGGATTTAGCGAGCTGATACAAGCAACAGGGAAATTAAATCGTAGTCAGCAGGATTCGAAAGTGCGCGGGAAGATCCCAATGGATTTCTAGTCCATCGCCTTAACCACTCGGCCACGACTACCTGATTGTTTAGTAGTTCCCAAATTCTTATTCTCCAATATTTGACGAAAGAAACAAAAATTGTATTATGAAATTGGATTTAGCGAGCTGATACAAGCAACAGGGAAATTAATTCGTAGTCGGCAGGATTCGAACCTGCGCAGGAAGATCCAAATGGATTTCTTGTCCATCGCCTTAACCACTTGGCCACGACTACCTGATTGTTTAGTAGTTCCCAAATCCTTATCCTCCAATATTTGACTAAAGAAACCAAACTTGTATAATGAAACATATTTATTAAAGTTGGTTAAAAGCTTAAACAAGTGTAAAATTGTTATGCCTTAAAAATCACATAAAAACAGATTTTTATAATTGGATTTAGTGAGCTGATACAAGCAACAGGGAAATTAATTCGTAGTCGGCAGGATTCGAACCTGCGCGGGCAGATCCCAATGGATTTCTAGTCCATCCCCTCAACCACTCGGCCACGACTACCTGATTGTTTAGTAGTTCCCAAATTCTAATTCTTCAATATTTGACTAAAGAAACAAAAATTGTATTATGAAACATATTTATTAAAGTTGGTAAAAGTCTTAAACAAGTGTAAAATTGTTATGCTTTAAAAATCACATAAAAACAGATTTTTATAATTGGATATAGCAAGCTTATACAAGCAACAGGAAAATTAATTCGTAGTCGGCAGGAATCGAACCTGCGCGGGAAGATCCCAATGGATTTTAAGTCCATTGCCTTAACTACTCGGCCACGACTACCTGGTTGTTTAGTAGTTCCCAAATTTTTATTCTCCAATATTTGACTAAAGAAGCAAAAATTGTATTATGAAACATATTTATTATAGTTGGTTAAAATCTTAAACAAGTGTAAAATTGTTATTCCTTAAAAATCACATAAAAACAGATTTTTATAATTGGATTTAGCAAGCTGATACAAGCAACAGGAAAATTAATTCGTAGTCGGCAGGTTTCGAACCTGCGCGGGAAGATCCAAATGGATT
>OX421970.1:29282626-29292626 GCA_949128135.1 Parasteatoda lunata | reverse complement strand
AAGATCCCAATGGATTTCTAGTCCATCGCCTTAACCATTAGGCCACGACTACCTGATTGTTTAGAAGTTCCCAAATTCTTCTTCTCCAATATTTGACTAAAGAAACAAAAATTTTTATGAAACATATTTATTAAAGTTGGTTAAAATCTTAAACAAGTGTAAAATTGTTACGCTTTAAAAATCACATAAAAACAGATTTTTATAATTGGATTTAGCGAGCTGATACAAGCAACAGGGAAATTAATTCGTAGTCGGCAGGATTCGAACCTGCGCGGGAAGATCCAAATGGATTTTTAGCCCATCGCCTTAACCACTCGGCTACGACTACCTGATTGTTTAGTAGTTCCCAAATTCTCATTCTCCAATATTTGACTAAAGAAACAAAAATTGTATGATGAAACATATTTATTAAAGTTGGTTAAAATCTTGAACAAGTGTAAAATTGTTATGCTTTAAAAATCACATAAAAACAGATTTTAATAATTGGATTTAGTGAGCTGATACAAGCAACAGGGAAATTAATTCGTAGTCGGCAGGGTTCGAACCTGCGCGGGGAGATCCCGATGGATTTCTTGTCCATCGCCTTAACCACTCGGCCACGACTGCCCGATTGTTTAGTAGTTCCCAAATTCTCATTCTCCAATATTTGACTAAAGAAACAAAAATTGTATTATGAAACATATTTATTAAAGTTGGTTAAAATCTTAAACAAGTGTAAAATTGTTATGCTTTAAAAATCACAAAAACAGATTTTTATAATTGGATTTAGCGAGCTGATACAAGCAACAGAAAAATTATTTCGTAGTCGGCAGGATTCGAACCTGCGCGGGAAGATCCCAATGGATTTCTAGCCCATCGCCTTAACCACTCGGCCACGACTACCTGATTGATTAGTAGTTCCCAAATTCTTATTCTCCAATATTTGACTAAAGAAACAAAAATTGTATTATGAAACATATTTATTGAAGTTGGTTAAAATCTTAAACAAGTGTAAAATTGTTACGCTTTAAAAATGACATAAAAACAGATTTTTAGAATTGGATTTAGTGAGCTGATACAAGCAACAGAAAAATTAATTCGTAGTCGGCAGGATTCGAACCAACGCAGGAAGATCCCAATGGATTTCTAGTCCATCGCCTTAACCACTCGGCCACGACTACCTGATTGTTTAGTAATTTCCAAATTCTTATTCTCCAATATTTGACTAAAGAAACAAAAATTGTATTATGAAGCATATTCATTAAAGTTGGTTAAAATCTTAAACAAGTGTAAAATTGTTATGCTTTAAAAATCACATAAAAACAGATTTTTATAATTGGATTTAGCGAGTTGCTACAAGCAACAGGGAAATTAATTCGTAGTCGTTAGGATTCGAACCTGCGCGGGAAGATCCAAATAGATTTCTAGTCCATCGCCTTAACCACTCGGCCACGACTACGTGATTGCTTAGTAGTTCCCAAATTCTCATTCTCCAATATTTGACTAAAGAAACAAAAATTTTATTATGAAACATATTTATTAAAGTTGGTTAAAATCTTGAACAAGTGTAAAATTGTTATGCTTTAAAAATCACATAAAAACAGTTTTTCATAATTGGATTTAGCGAGCTGATACAAGCAACAGAAAAATTATTTCGTAGTCGGCAGGATTCGAACCTGCGCGGGAAGATCCCAATGGATTTCTAGTCCATCGCCTTAACCACTCGGCCACGACTACCTGATTGTTTAGTAGTTCCCAAATACTTATTCTCCAATATTTGACTAAAGAAACAAAAATTGTATTATGAAACATATTTATTAAAGTTGGTTAAAATCTTAAACAAGTGTAAAATTGTTATGCTTTAAAAATCACATAGAAACAGATTTTTATAATTGGATTTAGCGAGCTGATACAAGCAACAGAAAAATTATTTCGTAGTCGGCAGGATTCGAACCTGCGCGGGAAGATCCCAATGGATTTCTAGTCCATCGCCTTAACCACTCGGCCACGACTACCTGATTATTTAGTAGTTCCCAAATTCTTATTCTCCAATATTTTCTAAAGAAACAAAAATTGTATTATGAAACATATTTATTAAAGTTGGTTAAAATCTTAAACAAGTGTAAAATTTTTATGCTTTAAAAATCACATAAAAACAGATTTTTATAATTGGATTTAGCGAGCTGATACAAGCAACAGGGAAATTAATTCGTAGTCGGCAGGATTCGAACCTGCGCGCGAAGATCCCAATGGCTTTCTAGTCCATCGCCTTAACCACTCGGCCACGACTACCTGATTGTTTAGTAGTTCCCAAATACTTGTTCTCCAGTATTTGACTAAAGAAACAAAAATTGTATTATGAAACATATTTATTAAAGTTGGTTAAAATCTTAAACAAGTGTAAAATTGTTATGCTTTAAAAATCACATAAAAAAAAAAAATTTATATTTGGATTTAACGAGCTGATACAAGCAACAGGGAAATTAATTCGTAGTCGGCAGGATTGGAACCTGCGCGGGAAGATCCCAATGGATTTCTAGTCCATCGCCTTAACCACTCGGCCACGACTACCTGATTGTTTAGTAGTTCCCAAATTCTTATTCTCCAATATTTGACTAAAGAAACAAAAATTGTATTATGAAACATATTTATTAAAGTTGGTTAAAATCTAAAACAAGTGTAAAATTGCTATGCTTTAAAAACCACATGAAAACAGATTTTTATAATTGGATTTAGCGAGCTGATACAAGCAACAGGGAAATTAATTCGTAGTCGTTAGGATTCGAACCTGCGCGGGAAGATCCAAATGGATTTCTAGTCCATCGCCTTAACCACTCGGCCACGACTACCTGATTGTTTAGTAGTTCCCAAATTCTCATTCTCCAATATTTGACTAAAGAAACAAAAATTGCATTGTATGATGAAACATATTTATTAAAGTTGGTTAAAATCTTGAACAAGTGTAAAATTGTTATGCTTTAAAAATCACATAAAAACAGATTTTAATAATTGGATTTAACGAGCTGATACAAGCAACAGGGAAATTAATTCGTAGTCGGCAGGATTCGAACCTGCGCGGGAAGATCCCGATGGATTTCTTGTCCATCGCCTTAACCACTCGGCCACGACTGCCTGATTGTTTAGTAGTTCCCAAATTCTCATTCTTCAATATTTGACTAAAGAAACAAAAATTGTACTACGAAACATATTTATTAAAGTTGGTTAAAATCTTAAACAAGTGTAAAATTGTTATGCTTTAAAAATCACATAAAAACAGAATTTTATAATTGGATTTAGCGAGCTGATACAAGCAACAGAAAAATAAATTCGTAGTCGGCAAGATTCGAACATGCGCGGGAAGATCCCAATGGATTTCTAGTCCATCGCCTTAAACACTCGGCCACGACAACCTGATTGTTTAGAAGTTCCCAAATTCTTATTCTCCAATATTTGATTAAAGAAACAAAAATTGTATGATGAAACATATTTATTAAAGTTGGTTAAAATCTTAAACAAGTGTAAAATTGTTACGCTTTAAAAATCACATAAAAACAGATTTTTATAATTGGATTTAGCGAGCTGATACAAGCAACAGGGAAATTAATTCGTAGTCGGCAGGATTCGAACCTGCGCGGGAAGATCCCAATGGATTTCTAGCCCATCGCCTTAACCACTCGGCCACGACTACCTGATTGATTAGTAGTTCCCAAATTCTTATTCTCCAATATTTGACTAAAGAAACAAAAATTGTATTATGAAACATATTTATTGAAGTTGGTTAAAATCTTAAACAAGTGTAAAATTGTTACGCTTTAAAAATGACATAAAAACAGATTTTTAGAATTGGATTTAGTGAGCTGATACAAGCAACAGAAAAATTAATTCGTAGTCGGCAGGATTCGAACCAACGCAGGAAGATCCCAATGGATTTCTAGTCCATCGCCTTAACCACTCGGCCACGACTACCTGATTGTTTAGTAATTTCCAAATTCTTATTCTCCAATATTTGACTAAAGAAACAAAAATTGTATTATGAAGCATATTCATTAAAGTTGGTTAAAATCTTAAACAAGTGTAAAATTGTTATGCTTTAAAAATCACATAAAAACAGATTTTTATAATTGGATTTAGCGAGTTGCTACAAGCAACAGGGAAATTAATTCGTAGTCGTTAGGATTCGAACCTGCGCGGGAAGATCCAAATAGATTTCTAGTCCATCGCCTTAACCACTCGGCCACGACTACGTGATTGTTTAGTAGTTCCCAAATTCTCATTCTCCAATATTTGACTAAAGAAACAAAAATTTTATTATGAAACATATTTATTAAAGTTGGTTAAAATCTTGAACAAGTGTAAAATTGTTATGCTTTAAAAATCACATAAAAACAGATTTTAATAATTGGATTTAGCGAGCTGATACAAGCAACAGGGAAATTAATTCGTAGTCGGCAGGATTCGAACCTGCGCGGGAAGATCCCAATGGATTTCTTGTCCATCGCCTTAACCACTCGGCCACGACTACCTGATTGTTTAGTAGTTCCCAAATTCTCATTCTCCAATATTTGACTAAAGAAACAAAAATTGTATTATGAAACATATTTAGTAAAGTTGGTTAAAATCTTAAACAAGTGTAAAATTGTTATGCTTTAAAAATCACATAAAAACAGAATTTTATAATTGGATTTAGCGAGCTGATACAAGCAACAGAAAAATTATTTCGTAGTCGGCAGGATTCGAACCTGCGCGGGAAGAATCCATTGGATTTCTGGTCCATCGCCTTAACCACTCGGCCACGACTACCTGATTGTTTAGAAGTTCCCAAATTCTTATTCTCCAATATTTGACTAAAGAAACAAAAATTGTATTATGAAACATATTTATTAAAGTTGGTTAAAATCTTAAACAAGTGTAAAATTGTTATGCTTTAAAAATCACATAAAAACAGATTTTTATAATTGGATTTAGCGAGCTGATACAAGCAACAGAAAAATAAATTCGTAGTCGGCAGGATTTTAACATGCGCGGGAAGATCCCAATGGATTTCTAGTCCATCGCCTTAAACATTTGGCCACGACTACCTGATTGTTTAGTAGTTCCCAAATTCTTATTCTCCAATATTCGACTAAAGAAACAAAAATTGCATGATGAAACATATTTATTAAAGTTGGATAAAATCTTAAACAAGTGTAAAATTGTTATGCTTTAAAAATCACATAAAAACAGTTTTTCATAATTGGATTTAGCGAGCTGATACAAGCAACAGAAAAATTATTTCGTAGTCGGCAGGATTCGAACCTGCGCGGGAAGATCCCAATGGATTTCTAGTCCATCGCCTTAACCACTCGGCCACGACTACCTGATTGTTTAGTAGTTCCCAAATACTTATTCTCCAATATTTGACTAAAGAAACAAAAATTGTATTATGAAACATATTTATTAAAGTTGGTTAAAATCTTAAACAAGTGTAAAATTGTTATGCTTTAAAAATCACATAGAAACAGATTTTTATAATTGGATTTAGCGAGCTGATACAAGCAACAGAAAAATTATTTCGTAGTCGGCAGGATTCGAACCTGCGCGGGAAGATCCCAATGGATTTCTAGTCCATCGCCTTAACCACTCGGCCACGACTACCTGATTGTTTAGTAGTTCCCAAATTCTTATTCTCCAATATTTTCTAAAGAAACAAAAATTGTATTATGAAACATATTTATTAAAGTTGGTTAAAATCTTAAACAAGTGTAAAATTGTTATGCTTTAAAAATCACATAAAAACAGATTTTTATAATTGGATTTAGAGAGCTGATACAAGCAACAGGGAAATTAATTCGTAGTCGGCAGGATTCGAACCTGCGCGCGAAGATCCCAATGGCTTTCTAGTCCATCGCCTTAACCACTCGGCCACGACTACCTGATTGTTTAGTAGTTCCCAAATACTTGTTCTCCAGTATTTGACTAAAGAAACAAAAATTGTATTATGAAACATATTTATTAAAGTTGGTTAAAATCTTAAACAAGTGTAAAATTGTTATGCTTTAAAAATCACATAAAAAAAAAAAAATTTATATTTGGATTTAACGAGCTGATACAAGCAACAGGGAAATTAATTCGTAGTCGGCAGGATTGGAACCTGCGCGGGAAGATCCCAATGGATTTCTAGTCCATCGCCTTAACCACTCGGCCACGACTACCTGATTGTTTAGTAGTTCCCAAATTCTTATTCTCCAATATTTGACTAAAGAAACAAAAATTGTATTATGAAACATATTTATTAAAGTTGGTTAAAATCTAAAACAAGTGTAAAATTGCTATGCTTTAAAAACCACATGAAAACAGATTTTTATAATTGGATTTAGCGAGCTGATACAAGCAACAGGGAAATTAATTCGTAGTCGTTAGGATTCGAACCTGCGCGGGAAGATCCAAATGGATTTCTAGTCCATCGCCTTAACCACTCGGCCACGACTACCTGATTGTTTAGTAGTTCCCAAATTCTCATTCTCCAATATTTGACTAAAGAAACAAAAATTGTATTGTATGATGAAACATATTTATTAAAGTTGGTTAAAATCTTGAACAAGTGTAAAATTGTTATGCTTTAAAAATCACATAAAAACAGATTTTAATAATTGGATTTAACGAGCTGATACAAGCAACAGGGAAATTAATTCGTAGTCGGCAGGATTCGAACCTGCGCGGGAAGATCCCGATGGATTTCTTGTCCATCGCCTTAACCACTCGGCCACGACTGCCTGATTGTTTAGTAGTTCCCAAATTCTCATTCTTCAATATTTGACTAAAGAAACAAAAATTGTACTACGAAACATATTTATTAAAGTTGGTTAAAATCTTAAACAAGTGTAAAATTGTTATGCTTTAAAAATCACATAAAAACAGATTTTTATAATTGGATTTAGCGAGCTGATACAAGCAACAGGGAAATTTATTCGTAGCCGGCAGGATTCGAACCTGCGCGGGAAGATCCCGATGGATTTCTTGTCCATCGCCTTAACCACTCGGCCACGACTGCCTGATTGTTTAGTCGTTCCCAAATTCTCATTCTCCAATATTTGACTAAAGAAACAAAAATTGTACTACGAAACATATTTATTAAAGTTGGTTAAAATCTTAAACAAGTGTAAAATTGTTATGCTTTAAAAATCACATAAAGACAGAATTTTATAATTGGATTTAGCGAGCTGATACAAGCAACAGAAAAATTATTTCGTAGTCGGCAGGATTCGAACCTGCGCGGGAAGATCCCATTGGATTTCTGGTCCATCGCCTTAACCACTCGGCCACGACTACCTGATTGTTTAGAAGTTCCCAAATTCTTATTCTCCAATATTTGACTAAAGAAACAAAAATTGTATTATGAAACATATTTATTAAAGTTGGTTAAAATCTTAAACAAGTGTAAAATTGTTATGCTTTAAAAATCACATAAAAACAGATTTTTATAATTGGATTTAGCGAGCTGATACAAGCAACAGAAAAATAAATTCGTAGTCGGCAGGATTTTAACATGCGCGGGAAGATCCCAATGGATTTCTAGTCCATCGCCTTAAACATTTGGCCACGACTACCTGATTGTTTAGTAGTTCCCAAATTCTTATTCTCCAATATTCGACTAAAGAAACAAAAATTGCATGATGAAACATATTTATTAAAGTTGGATAAAATCTTAAACAAGTGTAAAATTGTTATGCTTTAAAAATCACATAAAAACAGTTTTTCATAATTGGATTTAGCGAGCTGATACAAGCAACAGGGAAATTAATTCGTAGTCGGCAGGATTCGATCCTGCGCGAGAAGATCCCAATGGATTTCTAGTCCATCGCCTTAACCACTCGGCCACGACAACCTGATTGTTTAGTAGTTCCCAAATTCTTATTCTCCAATATTTGACTAAAGAAACAAAAATTGTATTATGAAACATATTCATTAAAGTTGGTTAAAATCTTAAACAAGTGTAAAATTGTTATGTTTTAAAAATCACATAAAAACAGATTTTAATAATTGGATTTAACGAGCTGATACAAGCAACAGGGAAATTAATTCGTAGTCGGCAGGATTCGATCCTGCGCGAGAAGATCCCAATGGATTTCTAGTTCATCGCCTTAACCACTCGGCCACGACAACCTGATTGTTTAGTAGTTCCCAAATTCTCATTCTTCAATATTTGACTAAAGAAACAAAAATTGTACTACGAAACATATTTATTAAAGTTGGTTAAAATCTTAAACAAGTGTAAAATTGTTATGCTTTAAAAATCACATAAAAACAGATTTTTATAATTGGATTTAGCGAGCTGATACAAGCAACAGAAGAATTATTTCGTAGTCGACAGGATCCGAACCTGAGCGGGAAGATTCCAATGGATTTCTAGTCCATGGCCTTAACCACTCGGCACGACTACCTGATTGTTTTGTAGTTCCCAAATTCTTATTCTCCATTATTTGACTAAAGAAACAAAAATTGTATGATGAAACATATTTATTGAAGTTGGTTAAAATCTTAAACAAGTGTAAAATTGTTACGCTTTAAAAATGACATAAAAACAGATTTTTAGAATTGGATTTAGTGAGCTGATACAAGCAACAGAAAAATTATTTCGTAGTCGGCAGGATTCGAACCTGCGCGGGAAGATCCCAATGGATTTCTAGTCCATCGCCTTAACCACTCGGCCACGACTACCTGATTGATTAGTAGTTCCCAAATTCTTATTCCCCAATATTTGACTAAAGAAACAAAAATTGTATGATGAAACATATTTATTGAAGTTGGTTAAAATCTTAAACAAGTGTAAAATTGTTACGCTTTAAAAATGACATAAAAACAGATTTTTAGAATTGGATTTAGTGAGCTGATACAAGCAACAGAAAAATTATTTCGTAGTCGGCAGGATTCGAACCAACGCAGGAAGATCCCAATGGATTTCTAGTCCATCGCCTTAACCACTCGGCCACGACTACCTGATTGTTTAGTAATTTCCAAATTCTTATTCTCCAATATTTGACTAAAGAAACAAAAATTGTATTATGAAGCATATTCATTAAAGTTGGTTAAAATCTTAAACAAGTGTAAAATTGTTATGTTTTAAAAATCACATAAAAACAGATTTTTATAATTGGATTTAGCGAGTTACTACAAGCAACAGGGAAATTAATTCGTAGTCGGCAGGATTCGACCCTGCGCGGGAAGATCCCAATGTATTTCTAGTCCATCGCCTTAACCACTTGGGCACGATTACCTGATTGTTTAGTAGTTCCCAAATTCTTGTTCTCCAATATTTGACTAAAGAAACAAAAATTGTATTATGAAACATATTTATTAAAGTTGGTTAAAATCTTAAACAAGTGTAAAATTGTTATGCTTTAAAAATCACATAAAAACAGATTTTTATAATTGGATTTAGCGAGCTGATACAAGCAACAGAAAAATTAATTCGTAGTCGGCAGGATTCGAACCTGCGCGGGAAGATCCCAATGGATTTCTTGTCCATCGCCTTAACCACTCGGCCACGACTACCTGATTGTTTAGTAATTCCCAAATTCTTATTCTCCAATATTTGACTAAAGAAACAAAAATTGTATTATGAAGCATATTCATTAAAGTTGGTAAAAATCTTAAACAAGTGTAAAATTGTTATGTTTTAAAAATCACATAAAAACAGATTTTTATAATTGGATTTAGCGAGTTGCTACAAGCAACAGGGAAATTAATTCGTAGTCGGCAGGATTCGAACCTGCGCGGGAAGATCCCAATGGATTTCTAGTCCATATCCTTAACCACTCGGCCACGACTACCTGATTGTTAAGTAGTTCCCAAATTCTTATTCTCCAATATTTGACTAAAGAAACAAAAATTGTATTATGTAACATATTTATTAAAGTTGGTTAAAATCTTAAACAAGTGTAAAATTGTTATGCTTTAAAAATCACATAAAAACAGATTTTTATAATTGGATTTAGCGAGCTGATACAAGCAACAGGGAAATTAATTCGTAGTCGACAGGATC
>OX421970.1:29267626-29270126 GCA_949128135.1 Parasteatoda lunata | reverse complement strand
GGAAATTAATTCGTTGTCGGCAGGGTTCGACCCTGCGCGGAAAGATCCCAATGGATTTCTAGTCCATCGCCTTAACCACTTGGGCACGATTACCTGATTGTTTAGTAGTTCCCAAATTCTTATTCTCCAATATTTGAGTATAGAAACAAAAATTGTATTATGAAACATATTTATTAAAGTTGGTTAAAATCTTAAACAAGTGTAAAATTGTTATGCTTTAAAAATCACATAAAAACAGATTTTTATAATTGGATTTAGCGAGCTGATACAAGCAACAGAAAAATTATTTCGTAGTCGGCAGGCTTCGAACCTGCGCGGGAAGATCCCAATAGATTTCTAGTCTATCGCGTTAGCCAATCGGCCACGACTACCTGATTGTTCAGAAGTTCCCAAATTCTTATTCTCCAATATTTGACTAAAGAAACAACAATTGTTTTATGAAACATACTTATTAAAGTTGGTTAAAATCTTAATCAAGTGTAAAATTGTTATGCTTTAAAAATCACATAAAAACAGATTTTTATAATTGGATTTAGCGAGCTGATACAAGCAACAGGGAAATTAATTTGTAGTCGGCAGGATTCGAACCTGCGCGGGAAGATCCCAATGGATTTCTAGTCCATCGCCTTAACCACTCGGCCACGACTACCTGATTGTCTAGTAGTTCCCAAATTCTTATTCTCCAATATTTGACTATAGAAACAAAAACTGTATTATGAAACATATTTATTAAAGTTGGTTAAAATATTAAACATGTGAAAAATTGTTATGCTTTAAAAATCACATAAAAACAGATTTTTATATTTGGATTTAACGAGCTGATACAAGCAACAGGGAAATTAATTCGTAGTCGGCAGGATTCGAACCTGCGCGGGAAGATCCAAATGGATTTCTAGTCCATCGCTTTAACCACTCGGCCACGACTACCTGATTGTTTAGTAGTTCCCAAATTCTTATTTTCCAATATTTGACTAAAGAAACAAAAATTGTATTTTGAAACATATTTATTAAAGTTGGTTAAAATCTTGAACAAGTGTAAAATTGTTATGCTTTAAAAATCACATAAAAACAGATTTTAATAATTGGATTTAGTTGGATTTAGCGAGCTGATACAAGCAATAGGGAAATTAATTCGTAGTCGGCAGGATTCGAACCTGCGCGGGAAGATCCCAATGGATTTCTAGTCCATAGCCTTAACCACTCGGCCACGACCACCTGATTGTTTAGTAGTTCCCAAATTCTTATTCTCCAATATTTGACTAAAGAAACAAAAATTGCATTATGAAACAAATTTATTAAAGTTGGTTAAAATCTTAAACAAGTGTAAAATTGTTATGCTTTAAAAATCACATAAAAACAGATTTTTATAATTGGATTTAGCGAGCTGATACAAGCAACAGAAAAATAATTTCGTAGTCGGCAGGATTCGAACCTGCGCGGGAAGATCCCAATGGATTTCTAGTCCATCGCCTTAACCTCTCGGCCACGACTACCTGATTGTTTAGTAGTTCCCAAATTCTTATTCTCCAATATTTGACTAAAGAAAACAAAATTGTATTATGAAACATATTTATTAAATTTGGTTAAAATCTTAAACAAGTGTAAAATTGTTACGCTTTAAAAATGACATAAAAACAGATTTTTAGAATTGGATTTAGTGAGCTGATACAAGCAACAGAAAAATTAATTCGTAGTCGGCAGGATTCGAACCAACGCAGGAAGATCCCGATGGATTTCTAGTCCATCGCCTTAACCACTCGGCCACGACTACCTGATTGTTTAGTAATTCCCAAATTCTTATTCTCCAATATTTGACTAAAGAAACAAAAATTGCATTATGAAACATATTTATTAAAGTTGGTTAAAATCTTAAACAAGTGTAAAATTGTTATGCTTTAAAAATCACATAAAAACAGATTTTTATAATTGGATTTAGCGAGCTGATACAAGCAACAGAAAAATTATTTCGTAGTCGGCAGGATTTGAACCTGCGCGGGAAGATCCCAATGGATTTCTAGTCCATCGCCTTAACCACTCGGCCACGACTACCTGATTGTTAAGTAGTTCCCAAATTCTTATTCTTCAATATTTGACTAAAGAAACAAAAATTGTATTATGTAACATATTTATTAAAGTTGGTTAAAATCTTAAACAAGTGTAAAATTGTTATGCTTTAAAAATCACATAAAAACAGATTTTTATAATTGGATATAACGAGCTGATACAAGCAACAGGGAAATTAATTCGTAGTCGGCAGGGTTCGACCCTGCGCGGAAAGATCCCAATGGATTTCTAGTCCATCGCCTTAACCACTTGGGCACGATTACCTGATTGTTTAGTAGTTCCCAAATTCTTATTCTCCAATATTTGAGTATAGAAACAAAAATTGTATTATGAAACATATTTATTAAAGTTGGTTAAAATCTTAAACAAGTGTAAAATTGTTATGCTTTAAAAATCACATAAAAACAGATTTTTATAATTGGATTTAGCGAGCTGA
>OX421970.1:29242626-29247626 GCA_949128135.1 Parasteatoda lunata | reverse complement strand
TTATAATTTGATTTAGCGAGCTGCTACAAGCAACAGGGAAATTAATTCGTAGTCGGCAAGATTCGAACCTGCGCGGGAAGATCCCAATGGATTTCTAGTCCATCGCCTTAACCACTCGGCAACGACCACCTGATTGTTTAGTAGTTCCCAAATTCTTATTCTCCAATATTTGACTAAAGAAACAAAAATTGCATTATGAAACATATTTATTAAAGTTGGTTAAAATCTTAAACAAGTGTAAAATTTTTATGCTTTGAAAATCACATAAAAACATATATTTATAATTGGATTTAGCGAGCTGATACAAGCAACAGAAAAATTATTTCGTAGTCGGCAGGATTCGAACCTGCGCGGGAAGATCCCAATGGATTTCTAGTCCATCGCCTTAACCACTCGGCCACGACTACCTGATTGTTTAGTAGTTCCCAAATTCTTATTCTCCAATATTTGACTAAAGAGACAAAAATTGTATTATGAAACATATTTATTAAAGTTGGTTAAAATCTTAAACAAATGTAAAATGGCTATGCTTTAAAAATCACTTAAAAACAAATTTTTATAATTGGATTTAGCGAGCTGATACAACCAACAGAAATATAAATTCGTAGTCGGTAGGATTCGAACCTGCGCGGGAAGATCCCAATGGATTTCTAGTCCATCGCCTTAACCACTCGGCCACGACTACCTGATTGTTTAGTAGTTCCCAAATTTTTATTCTCCAATATTTGACTAAAGAAGCAAAAATTGTATTATGAAACATATTTATTAAAGTTGGTTAAAATTTTAAACAAATGTAAAATTTTTATGCTTTAAAAATCACATAAAAACAGATTTTATAATTGGATTTAGCGAGCTGATACAAGCAACAGAAAAATTAATTCGTGGTCGGCAGGATTCGAACCTGCGCGGGAGGATCCCAATGGATTTCTAGTCCATCGCCTTAACCACTCGGCCACGACTACCTGATTGATCAGTAGTTCCCAAATTCTTATTCTCCAATATTTGACTAAAGAAACAAAAATTGTATTATGAAACATATTCATTAAAGTTGGTTAAAATCTTAAACAAGTGTAAAATTGTTATGCTTTAAAAATCACATAAAAACAGATTTTTATAATTGGATTTAGCGAGCTGCTACAAGCAACAGGGAAATTAATTCGTAGTCGGCAGGATTCGAACCTGCGCGGGAAGATCCCAATGGATTTCCAGTCCATCGCCTTAACCACACGGCCACGACTACCTGATTGTTTAGTAGTTCCCAAATTCTTATTCTCCAATATTTGACTAAAGAAACAAAAATTGCATTATGAAACATATTTATAAAAGTTGGTTAAAATCTTAAACAAGTGTAAAATTGTTATGCTTTAAAAATCACATAAAAACAGATATATATAATTGGATTTAGCGAGCTGATACAACCAACAGAAAAATAAATTCGTAGTCGGCAGGATTCGAACCTGCGCAGGAAGATCCCATTGGATTTCTCGTCCATCGCCTTAACCACTCGGCCACGACTACCTGATCGTTTAGTAGTTCCCAAATTCTTATTCTCCAATATTTGACTAAAGAAACAAAAATTGTATTATGAAACATATTTATTAAAGTTGGTTAAAATCTTAAACAAGTGTGAAATTGTTATGCTTTAAAAATCGCATAAAAACAGATTTTTATAATTGGATTTAGCGAGCTGATACAAGCAACAGAAAAATAAATTCGTAGTCGGCAGGATTCGAACCTGCGCGGGAAGATCCCAATGGATTTCTAGTCCATCGCCTTAACCACTCGGCCAAGACTACCTGACTGCTTAGTAGTTCCCTAATTTTTATTCTCCAATATTTGACTAAAGAGACAAAAATTGTATTATGAAACATATTTATTAAAGTTGGTTAAAATCTTAAACAAATGTAAAATGGCTATGCTTTAAAAATCACTTAAAAACAAATTTTTATAATTGGATTTAGCGAGCTGATATAACCAACAGAAATATAAATTCGTAGTCGGTAGGATTCGAACCTGCGCGGGAAGATCCCAATGGATTTCTAGTCCATCGCCTTAACCACTCGGCCACGACTACCTGATTGTTTAGTAGTTCCCAAATTTTTATTCTCCAATATTTGACTAAAGAAGCAAAAATTGTATTATGAAACATATTTATTAAAGTTGGTTAAAATTTTAAACAAATGTAAAATTTTTATGCTTTAAAAATCACATAAAAACAGATTTTTATATTTGGATTTAGCGAGCTGATACAAGCAACAGAAAAATTAATTCGTGGTCGGCAGGATTCGAACCTGCGCGGGAGGATCCCAATGGATTTCTAGTCCATCGCCTTAACCACTCGGCCAGCACTACCTGATTGTTTAGTAGTTCCCAAATTTTTATTCTCCAATATTTGACTAAAGAAGCAAAAATTGTATTATGAAACATATTTATTAAAGTTGGTTAAAATTTTAAACAAATGTAAAATTTTTATGCTTTAAAAATCACATAAAAACAGATTTTTATAATTGGATTTAGCGAGCTGATACAAGCAACAGAAAAATTAATTCGTGGTCGGCAGGATTCGAACCTGCGCAGGAGGATCCCAATGGATTTCTAGTCAATCGCCTTAACCACTCGGCCACGACTACCTGATTGATCAGTAGTTCCCAAATTCTTATTCTCCAATATTTGACTAAAGAAACAAAAATTGTATTATGAAACATATTCATTAAAGTTGGTTAAAATCTTAAACAAGTGTAAAATTGTTATGCTTTAAAAATCACATAAAAACAGATTTTTATAATTGGATTTAGCGAGCTGCTACAAGCAACAGGGAAATTAATTCGTAGTCGGCAGGATTCGAACCTGCGCGGGAAGATCCCAATGGATTTCTAGTCCATCGCCTTAACCACTCGGCCACGACTACCTGATTGTTTATTAGTTCCCAAATTCTTATTCTCCAATATTTGACTAAAGAAACAAAAATTGCATTATGAAACATATTTATAAAAGTTGGTTAAAATCTTAAACAAGTGTAAAATTGTTATGCTTTAAAAATCACATAAAAACAGATTTTTATAATTGGATTTAGCGAGCTTATACAAGCAACAAGGAAATTAATTCGTAGTCGTTAGGATTCGAACCTGCACGGGAAGATCCCAATGGATTTCTAGTCCATCGCCTTAACCACTCGGCCACGACTACCTGATTGTTTAGTAGTTCCCAAATTCTTATTCTCCAATATTTGACTAAAGAAACAAAAATCGTATTTTGAAACATATTTATTAAAGTTGGTTAAAATCTTGAACAAGTGTAAAATTGTTATGCTTTAAAAATCACATAAAAACAGATTTTTATAATTGGATTTAGCGAGCTGATACAAGCAACAGAAAAATTATTTCGTAGCCGGCAGGATTCGAACCTGCGCGGGAACATCCCAATGGATTTCTAGTCCATCGCCTTAACCACTCGGCCAGCACCACCTGATTGTTTAGTAGTTCCCAAATTCTTATTCTCCAATATTTGACTAAAGAAACAAAAATTGTATTATGAAACATATTCATTAAAGTTGGTTAAAATCTTAAACAAATGTAAAATGGCTATGCTTTAAAAATCACATAAAAACAGATATTTATAATTGGATTTAGCGAGCTGATACAACCAACAGAAAAATAAATTCGTAGTCGGCAGGATTCGAACCTGCGCGGGAAGATCCCAATGGATTTCTAGTCCATCGCCTTAACCACTCGGCCACGACTACCTGATTGTTTAGTAGTTCCCAAATTCTTATTCTCCAATATTTGACTAAAGAAAAAAAAATTGTATTATGGAACATATTTATTAAAGTTGGTTAAAATCTTAAACAAGTGTGAAATTGTTATGCTTTTAAAATCGCATAAAAACAGATTTTTATAATTGGATTTAGCGAGCTGATACGAGCAACAGGGAAATTAATTCGTGGTCGGCAGGATTCGAACCTGCGCAGGAAGATCCCATTGGATTTCTCGTCCATCGCCTTAACCACTCGGCCACGACTACCTGATCGTTTAGTAGTTCCCAAATTCTTATTCTCCAATATTTGACTAAAGAAACAAAAATTGTATTATGAAAAATATTTATTAAAGTTGGTTAAAATCTTAAACAAGTGTGAAATTGTTATGCTTTAAAAATCGCATAAAAACAGATTTTTATAATTGGATTTAGCGAGCTGATACAAGCAACAGAAAAATAAATTCGTAGTCGGCAGGATTCGAACCTAGGCGGGAAGATCCCAATGGATTTCTAGTCCATCGCCTTAACCACTCGGCCAAGACTACCTGACTGTTTAGTAGTTCCCTAATTTTTATTCTCCAATATTTGACTAAAGAGACAAAAATTGTATTATGAAACATATTTATTAAAGTTGGTTAAAATCTTAAACAAATGTAAAATGGCTATGCTTTAAAAATCACTTAAAAACAAATTTTTATAATTGGATTTAGCGAGCTGATACAACCAACAGAAATATAAATTCGTAGTCGGTAGGATTCGAACCTGCGCGGGAAGATCCCAATGGATTTCTAGTCCATCGCCTTAACCACTCGGCCACGACTACCTGATTGTTTAGTAGTTCCCAAATTTTTATTCTCCAATATTTGACTAAAGAAGCAAAAATTGTATTATGAAACATATTTATTAAAGTTGGTTAAAATTTTAAACAAATGTAAAATTTTTATGCTTTAAAAATCACATAAAAACAGATTTTTATAATTGGATTTAGCGAGCTGATACAAGCAACAGAAAAATTAATTCGTGGTCGGCAGGATTCGAACCTGCGCGGGAGGATCACAATGGATTTCTAGTCCATCGCCTTAACCACTCGGCCAGCACTACCTGATTGTTTAGTAGTTCCCAAATTCTAATTCTCCAATATTTGACTAAAGAAAAAAAAATTGTATTATGGAACATATTTATTAAAGTTGGTTAAAATCTTAAACAAGTGTGAAATTGTTATGCTTTTAAAATCGCATAAAAACAGA
>OX421970.1:29115126-29237626 GCA_949128135.1 Parasteatoda lunata | reverse complement strand
AACATATTTTTATAATTGGATTTAGCGAGCTGATACAAGCAACAGGGAAATCAATTCGTAGTCGGCAGGATTCGAACCTGCGCGGGAAGATCCAAATGGATTTCTAATTCAATCGCCTTAACCACTCAACCACGACTACCTGATTGTTCAGTAGTTCCCAAATTCTTATTCTCCAATATTTGACTAAAGAAACAAAAATTGTATTATGAAACATATTTATTAAAGTTGGTTAAAATCTTAAACAAATGTAAAATGGCTATGCTTTAAAAATCACTTAAAAACAGATTTTTATAATTGGATTTAGCGAGCTGATACAACCAACAGAAAAATAAATTCGTAGTCGGCAGGATTCGAACCTGCGCGGGAAGATCCCAATGGATTTCTAGTCCATCGCCTTAACCACTCGGCCACGACTACCTGATTGTTTAGTAGTTCCCAAATTTTTATTCTCCAATATTTGACTAAAGAAGCAAAAATTGTATTATGAAACATATTTATTAAAGTTGGTTAAAATTTTAAACAAATGTAAAATTGTTATGCTTTAAAAATCACATAAAAACAGATTTTTATAATTGGATTTAGCGAGCTGATACAAGCAACAGAAAAATTAATTCGTGGTCGGCAGGATTCGAACCTGCGCGGGAGGATCCCAATGGATTTCTAGTCCATCGCCTTAACCACTCGGCCACGACTACCTGATTGATCAGTAGTTCCCAAATTCTTATTCTCCAATATTTGACTAAAGAAACAAAAATTGTATTATGAAACATATTCATTAAGGTTGGTTAAAATCTTAAACAAGTGTAAAATTGTTATGCTTTAAAAATCACATAAAAACAGATTTTTATAATTGGATTCAGCGAGCTGCTACAAGCAACAGGGAAATTAATTCGTAGTCGGCAGGATTTGAACCTGCGCGGGAAGATCCCAATGGATTTCTAGTCCATCGCCTTAACCACTCGGCCACGACTACCTGATTGTTTAGTAGTTCCCAAATTCTTATTCTCCAATATTTGACAAAAGAAACAAAAATTGTATTATGAAACATATTTATTAAAGTTGGTTAAAATCTTAAACAAATGTAAAATGGCTAT
The DNA here is from genome assembly GCA_949128135.1 of Parasteatoda lunata. NCBI lineage: Eukaryota > Metazoa > Arthropoda > Arachnida > Araneae > Theridiidae > Parasteatoda > Parasteatoda lunata. The sequence continues at coordinate 29,236,532 of OX421970.1, read as the reverse complement.
GCTTTAAAAATCACATAAAAACAGATATTTATAATTGGATTTAGCGAGCTGATACAACCAACAGAAAAATAAATTCGTAGTCGGCAGGATTCGAACCTGCGCGGGAAGATCCCAATGGATTTCTAGTCCATCGCCTTAACCACTCGGCCACGACTACCTGATTGTTTAGTAGTTCCCAAATTCTTATTCTCCAATATTTGACTAAAGAAAAAAAAATTGTATTATGGAACATATTTATTAAAGTTGGTTAAAATCTTAAACAAGTGTAAAATTGTTATGCTTTAAAAATCACATAAAAACAGATTTTTATAATTGGATTTAGCGAGCTGATACAAGCAACAGAAAAATTATTTCGTAGTCGGCAGGATTCGAACCTGCGCGGGAAGATCCCAATGGATTTCTAGTCCATCGCCTTAACCACTCGGCCACGACTACCTGATTGTTTAGTAGTTCCCAAATTCTTATTCTCCAATATTTGACTAAAGAAACAAAAATTGTATTATGAAACATATTTATTAAAGTTGGTTAAAATCTTAAACAAATGTAAAATGGCTATGCTTTAAAAATCACATAAAAACAGATATTTATAATTGGATTTAGCGAGCTGATACAACCAACAGAAAAATAAATTCGTAGTCGGCAGGATTCGAACCTGCGCGGGAAGATCCCAATGGATTTCTAGTCCATCGCCTTAACCACTCGGCCACGACTACCTGATTGTTTAGTAGTTCCCAAATTCTTATTCTCCAATATTTGACTAAAGAAAAAAAAAATTGTATTATGGAACATATTTATTAAAGTTGGTTAAAATCTTAAACAAGTGTGAAATTGTTATGCTTTTAAAATCGCATAAAAACAGATTTTTATAATTGGATTTAGCGAGCTGATACGAGCAACAGGGAAATTAATTCGTGGTCGGAAGGATTCGAACCTGCGCAGGAAGATCCCATTGGATTTCTCGTCCATCGCCTTAACCACTCGGCCACGACTACCTGATCGTTTAGTAGTTCCCAAATTCTTATTCTCCAATATTTGACTAAAGAAACAAAAATTGTATTATGAAACATATTTATTAAAGTTGGTTAAAAACTTAAACAAGTGTGAAATTGTTATGCTTTAAAAATCGCATAAAAACAGATTTTTATAATTGGATTTAGCGAGCTGATACAAGCAACAGAAAAATAAATTCGTAGTCGGCAGGATTCGAACCTGCGCGGGAAGATCCCAATGGATTTCTAGTCCATCGCCTTAACCACTCGGCCACGACTACCTGACTGCTTAGTAGTTCCCTAATTTTTATTCTCCAATATTTGACTAAAGAAAAAAAATTTTTATTATGAAACATATTTATTAAAGTTGGTTAAAATCTTAAACAAGTGTAAAATTGTTATGCTTTAAAAATCACATAAAAAAAGATTTTTATAATTGGATTTAGCGAGCTGATACAAGCAACAGGGAAATTAATTCGTAGTCGGCAAGATTCGAACCTGCGCGGGAAGATCCAAATGGATTTCTAATTCAATCGCCTTAACCCCTCGGCCACGACTACCTGATTGTTCAGTAGTTCCCAAATTCTTATTCTCCAATATTTGACTAAAGAAACAAAAATTGTATTATGAAACATATTTATTAAAGTTGGTTAAAATCTTAAGCAAGTGTGAAATTGTTATGCTTTAAAAATCGCATAAAAACAGATTTTTATAATTGGATTTTGCGAGCTGATACAAGCAACAGAAAAATAAATTCGTAGTCGGCAGGATTCGAACCTGCGCGGGAAGATCCCAATGGATTTCTAGTCCATCGCCTTAACCACTCGGCCACGACTACCTGATTGTTTAGTAGTTCCCAAATTCTTATTCTCTAATATTTGACTAAAGAAACAAAAATTGTATTATGAAACATATTTATTAAAGTTGGTTAAAATCTTAAACAAGTGTAAAATTGTTATGCTTTAAAAATCACATAAAAACAGATTTTTATAATTGGATTTAGTGTGCTGATACAAGCAACAGGGAAATTATTTTGTAGTCGGCAGGATTCGAACCAGCGCAGGAAGATCCCATTGGATTTCCAGTCCATCGCCTTAACCACTCGGCCACGACTACCTGATTGTTTAGTAGTTCCCAAATTCTTATTCTCTAATATTTGACTAAAGAAACAAAAATTGTATTATGAAACATATTTATTAAAGTTGGTTAAAATCTTAAACAAGTGTAAAATAGTTATGCTTTAAAAATCACATAAAAACATATTTTTATAATTGGATTTAGCGAGCTGATACAAGCAACAGGGAAATCAATTCGTAGTCGGCAGGATTCGAACCTGCGCGGGAAGATCCAAATGGATTTCTAATTCAATCGCCTTAACCACTCAACCACGACTACCTGATTGTTCAGTAGTTCCCAAATTCTTATTCTCCAATATTTGACTAAAGAAACAAAAATTGTATTATGAAACATATTTATTAAAGTTGGTTAAAATCTTAAACAAATGTAAAATGGCTATGCTTTAAAAATCACTTAAAAACAGATTTTTATAATTGGATTTAGCGAGCTGATACAACCAACAGAAAAATAAATTCGTAGTCGGCAGGATTCGAACCTGCGCGGGAAGATCCCAATGGATTTCTAGTCCATCGCCTTAACCACTCGGCCACGACTACCTGATTGTTTAGTAGTTCCCAAATTTTTATTCTCCAATATTTGACTAAAGAAGCAAAAATTGTATTATGAAACATATTCATTAAAGTTGGTTAAAATTTTAAACAAATGTAAAATTGTTATGCTTTAAAAATCACATAAAAACAGATTTTTATAATTGGATTTAGCGAGCTGATACAAGCAACAGAAAAATTAATTCGTGGTCGGCAGGATTCGAACCTGCGCGGGAGGATCCCAATGGATTTCTAGTCCATCGCCTTAACCACTCGGCCACGACTACCTGATTGTTTAGTAGTTCCCAAATTCTTATTCTCCAATATTTGACAAAAGAAAAAAATTGTATTATGGAACATATTTATTAAAGTTGGTTAAAATCTTAAACAAGTGTGAAATTGTTATGCTTTTAAAATCGCATAAAAACAGATTTTTATAATTGGATTTAGCGAGCTGATACGAGCAACAGGTAAATTAATTCGTGGTCGGCAGGATTCGAACCTGCGCAGGAAGATCCCATTGGATTTCTCGTCCATCGCCTTATCCACTCGGCCACGACTACCTGTTCGTTTAGTAGTTCCCAAATTCTTATTCTCCAATATTTGACTAAAGAAACAAAAATTGTATTATGAAACATATTTATTAAAGTTGGTTAAAATCTAAATCAAGTGTGAAATTGTTATGCTTTAAAAATCGCATAAAAACAGATTTTTATAATTGGATTTAGCGAGCTGATACAAGCAACAGGGAAATTAATTCGTAGTCGGCAGGATTCGAACCTGCGCGGGAAGATCCAAATGGATTTCTAATTCAATCGCCTTAACCCCTCGGCCACGACTACCTGATTGTTCAGTAGTTCCCAAATTCTTATTCTCCAATATTTGACTTAAGGAACAAAAATTGTATTATGAAACATATTTATTAAAGTTGGTTAAAATCTTAAGCAAGTGTGAAATTGTTATGCTTTAAAAATCGCATAAAAACAGATTTTTATAATTGGATTTTGCGAGCTGATACAAGCAACAGAAAAATAAATTCGTAGTCGGCAGGATTCGAACCTGCGCGGGAAGATCCCAATGGATTTCTAGTCCATCGCCTTAACCACTCGGCCACGACTACCTGATTGTTCAGTAGTTCCCAAATTCTTATTCTCTAATATTTGACTAAAGAAACAAAAATTGTATTATGAAACATATTTATTAAAGTTGGTTAAAATCTTAAACAAGTGTAAAATTGTTATGCTTTAAAAATCACATAAAAATATATTTTTATAATTGGATTTAGCGAGCTGATACAAGCAACAGGGAAATCAATTCGTAGTCGGCAGGATTCGAACCTGCGCGGGAAGATCCAAATGGATTTCTAATTCAATCGCCTTAACCACTCAACCACGCCTACCTGATTGTTCAGTAGTTCCCAAATTCTTATTCTTCAATATTTGACTAAAGAAACAAAAATTGTATTATGAAACATATTTATTAAAGTTGGTTAAAGTCTTAAGCAAGTGTGAAATTGTTATGCTTTAAAAATCGCATAAAAACAGATTTTTATAATTGGATTTAGCGAGCTGATACAAGCAACAGAAAAATAAATTCGTAGTCGGCTGGATTCGAACCTGCGCGGGAAGATCCCAATGGATTTCTAGTCCATCGCCTTAACCACTCGGCCACGACTACCTAATTGTTTAGTAGTTCCCAAATTCTTATTCTCTAATATTTGACTAAAGAAACAAAAATTGTATTATGAAACATATTTATTAAAGTTGGTTAAAATCTTAAACAAGTGTAAAATTGTTATGCTTTAAAAATCACATAAAAACAGATTTTTATAATTGGATTTAGTGAGCTGATACAAGCAACAGGGAAATTAATTTGTAGTCGGCAGGATTCGAACCTCCGCGGGAAGATCCAAATGGATTTCTAATTCAATCGCCTTAACCACTCGGCCACGACTACCTGATTGTTTAGTAGTTCCCAAATTCTTATTCTCTAATATTTGACTAAAGAAACAAAAATTGTATTATGAAACATATTTATTAAAGTTGGTTAAAATCTTAAACAAGTGTAAAATTGTTATGCTTTAAAAATCACATAAAAACATATTTTTATAATTGGATTTAGTGAGCTGATACAAGCAACAGGGAAATTAATTTGTAGTCGGCAGGATTCGAACCTGCGCGGGAAGATCCAAATGGATTTCTAATTCAATCGCCTTAACCACTCAACCACGACTACCTGATTGTTCAGTAGTTCCCAAATTCTTATTCTCCAATATTTGACTAAAGAAACAAAAATTGTATTATGAAACATATTTATTAAAGTTGGTTAAAATCTTAAGCAAGTGTGAAATTGTTATGCTTTAAAAATCACATAAAAACATATTTTTATAATTGGATTTAGCGAGCTGATACAAGCAACAGGGAAATTAATTCGTAGTCGGCAGGATTCGAACCTGCGCGGGAAGATCCAAATGGATTTCTAATTCAATCGCCTTAACCACGCAGCCACGACTACCTGATTGTTCAGTAGTTCCCAAATTCTTATTCTCCAATATTTGACTAAAGAAACAAAAATTGTATTATGAAACATATTCATTAAGGTTGGTTAAAATCTTAAACAAGTGTAAAATTGTTATGCTTTAAAAATCACATAAAAACAGATTTTTATAATTGGATTTAGCGAGCTGCTACAAGCAACAGGGAAATTAATTCGTAGTCGGCAGGATTCAAACCTGCGCGGGAAGATCCCAATGGATTTCTAGTCCATCGCCTTAACCACTCGGCCACGACTACCTTATTGTTTAGTAGTTCCCAAATTCTTATTCTTCAATATTTGACTAAAGAAACAAAAATTGTATTATGAAACATATTTATTAAAGTTGGTTAAAATCTTAAACAAATGTAAAATGGCTATGCTTTAAAAATCACATAAAAACAGATATTCCTAATTGGATTTAGCGAGCTGATACAACCAACAGAAAAATAAATTCGTAGTCGGCTAGATTCGAACCTGCGCGGGAAGATCCCAATGGATTTCTAGTCCATCGCCTTAACCACTCGGCCACGACTACCTGATTGTTTAGTAGTTCCCAAATTCTTATTCTCCAATATTTGACAAAAGAAAAAAATTGTATTATGGAACATATTTATTAAAGTTGGTTAAAATCTTAAACAAGTGTGAAATTGTTATGCTTTTAAAATCGCATAAAAACAGATTTTTATAATTGGATTTAGCGAGCTGATACGAGCAACAGGTAAATTAATTCGTGGTCGGCAGGATTCGAACCTGCGCAGGAAGATCCCATTGGATTTCTCGTCCATCGCCTTAACCACTCGGCCACGACTACCTGTTCGTTTAGTAGTTCCCAAATTCTTATTCTCCAATATTTGACTAAAGAAACAAAAATTGTATTATGAAACATATTTATTAAAGTTGGTTAAAATCTAAATCAAGTGTGAAATTGTTATGCTTTAAAAATCGCATAAAAACAGATTTTTATAATTGGATTTAGCGAGCTGATACAAGCAACAGGGAAATTAATTCGTAGTCGGCAGGATTCGAACCTGCGCGGGAAGATCCAAATGGATTTCTAATTCAATCGCCTTAACCCCTCGGCCACGACTACCTGATTGTTCAGTAGTTCCCAAATTCTTATTCTCCAATATTTGACTTAAGGAACAAAAATTGTATTATGAAACATATTTATTAAAGTTGGTTAAAATCTTAAGCAAGTGTGAAATTGTTATGCTTTAAAAATCGCATAAAAACAGATTTTTATAATTGGATTTTGCGAGCTGATACAAGCAACAGAAAAATAAATTCGTAGTCGGCAGGATTCGAACCTGCGCGGGAAGATCCCAATGGATTTCTAGTCCATCGCCTTAACCACTCGGCCACGACTACCTGATTGTTCAGTAGTTCCCAAATTCTTATTCTCTAATATTTGACTAAAGAAACAAAAATTGTATTATGAAACATATTTATTAAAGTTGGTTAAAATCTTAAACAAGTGTAAAATTGTTATGCTTTAAAAATCACATAAAAATATATTTTTATAATTGGATTTAGCGAGCTGATACAAGCAACAGGGAAATCAATTCGTAGTCGGCAGGATTCGAACCTGCGCGGGAAGATCCAAATGGATTTCTAATTCAATCGCCTTAACCACTCAACCACGCCTACCTGATTGTTCAGTAGTTCCCAAATTCTTATTCTCCAATATTTGACTAAAGAAACAAAAATTGTATTATGAAACATATTTATTAAAGTTGGTTAAAGTCTTAAGCAAGTGTGAAATTGTTATGCTTTAAAAATCGCATAAAAACAGATTTTTATAATTGGATTTAGCGAGCTGATACAAGCAACAGAAAAATAAATTCGTAGTCGGCTGGATTCGAACCTGCGCGGGAAGATCCCAATGGATTTCTAGTCCATCGCCTTAACCACTCGGCCACGACTACCTAATTGTTTAGTAGTTCCCAAATTCTTATTCTCTAATATTTGACTAAAGAAACAAAAATTGTATTATGAAACATATTTATTAAAGTTGGTTAAAATCTTAAACAAGTGTAAAATTGTTATGCTTTAAAAATCACATAAAAACAGATTTTTATAATTGGATTTAGTGAGCTGATACAAGCAACAGGGAAATTAATTTGTAGTCGGCAGGATTCGAACCTCCGCGGGAAGATCCAAATGGATTTCTAATTCAATCGCCTTAACCACTCAACCACGACTACCTGATTGTTCAGTAGTTCCCAAATTCTTATTCTCCAATATTTGACTAAAGAAACAAAAATTGTATTATGAAACATATTTATTAAAGTTGGTTAAAATCTTAAGCAAGTGTGAAATTGTTATGCTTTAAAAATCACATAAAAACATATTTTTATAATTGGATTTAGCGAGCTGATACAAGCAACAGGGAAATTAATTCGTAGTCGGCAGGATTCGAACCTGCGCGGGAAGATCCAAATGGATTTCTAATTCAATCGCCTTAACCACGCAGCCACGACTACCTGATTGTTCAGTAGTTCCCAAATTCTTATTCTCCAATATTTGACTAAAGAAACAAAAATTGTATTATGAAACATATTTATTAAAGTTGGTTAAAATCTTAAACAAATGTAAAATGGCTATGCTTTAAAAATCACATAAAAACATATTTTTATAATTGGATTTAGCGAGCTGATACAAGCAACAGGGAAATCAATTCGTGGTCGGCAGGATTCGAACCTGCGCAGGAAGATCCCATTGGATTTCTCGTCCATCGCCTTAACCACTCGGCCACGACTACCTGTTCGTTTAGTAGTTCCCAAATTCTTATTCTCCAATATTTGACTAAAGAAACAAAAATTGTATTATGAAACATATTTATTAAAGTTGGTTAAAATCTAAATCAAGTGTGAAATTGTTATGCTTTAAAAATCGCATAAAAACAGATTTTTATAATTGGATTTAGCGAGCTGATACAAGCAACAGGGAAATTAATTCGTAGTCGGCAGGATTCGAACCTGCGCGGGAAGATCCAAATGGATTTCTAATTCAATCGCCTTAACCCCTCGGCCACGACTACCTGATTGTTCAGTAGTTCCCAAATTCTTATTCTCCAATATTTGACTTAAGGAACAAAAATTGTATTATGAAACATATTTATTAAAGTTGGTTAAAATCTTAAGCAAGTGTGAAATTGTTATGCTTTAAAAATCGCATAAAAACAGATTTTTATAATTGGATTTTGCGAGCTGATACAAGCAACAGAAAAATAAATTCGTAGTCGGCAGGATTCGAACCTGCGCGGGAAGATCCCAATGGATTTCTAGTCCATCGCCTTAACCACTCGGCCACGACTACCTGATTGTTCAGTAGTTCCCAAATTCTTATTCTCTAATATTTGACTAAAGAAACAAAAATTGTATTATGAAACATATTTATTAAAGTTGGTTAAAATCTTAAACAAGTGTAAAATTGTTATGCTTTAAAAATCACATAAAAATATATTTTTATAATTGGATTTAGCGAGCTGATACAAGCAACAGGGAAATCAATTCGTAGTCGGCAGGATTCGAACCTGCGCGGGAAGATCCAAATGGATTTCTAATTCAATCGCCTTAACCACTCAACCACGCCTACCTGATTGTTCAGTAGTTCCCAAATTCTTATTCTCCAATATTTGACTAAAGAAACAAAAATTGTATTATGAAACATATTTATTAAAGTTGGTTAAAGTCTTAAGCAAGTGTGAAATTGTTATGCTTTAAAAATCGCATAAAAACAGATTTTTATAATTGGATTTAGCGAGCTGATACAAGCAACAGAAAAATAAATTCGTAGTCGGCTGGATTCGAACCTGCGCGGGAAGATCCCAATGGATTTCTAGTCCATCGCCTTAACCACTCGGCCACGACTACCTAATTGTTTAGTAGTTCCCAAATTCTTATTCTCTAATATTTGACTAAAGAAACAAAAATTGTATTATGAAACATATTTATTAAAGTTGGTTAAAATCTTAAACAAGTGTAAAATTGTTATGCTTTAAAAATCACATAAAAACAGATTTTTATAATTGGATTTAGTGAGCTGATACAAGCAACAGGGAAATTAATTTGTAGTCGGCAGGATTCGAACCTCCGCGGGAAGATCCAAATGGATTTCTAATTCAATCGCCTTAACCACTCAACCACGACTACCTGATTGTTCAGTAGTTCCCAAATTCTTATTCTCCAATATTTGACTAAAGAAACAAAAATTGTATTATGAAACATATTTATTAAAGTTGGTTAAAATCTTAAGCAAGTGTGAAATTGTTATGCTTTAAAAATCACATAAAAACATATTTTTATAATTGGATTTAGCGAGCTGATACAAGCAACAGGGAAATTAATTCGTAGTCGGCAGGATTCGAACCTGCGCGGGAAGATCCAAATGGATTTCTAATTCAATCGCCTTAACCACGCAGCCACGACTACCTGATTGTTCAGTAGTTCCCAAATTCTTATTCTCCAATATTTGACTAAAGAAACAAAAATTGTATTATGAAACATATTTATTAAAGTTGGTTAAAATCTTAAACAAATGTAAAATGGCTATGCTTTAAAAATCACATAAAAACATATTTTTATAATTGGATTTAGCGAGCTGATACAAGCAACAGGGAAATCAATTCGTAGTCGGCAGGATTCGAACCTGCGCGGGAAGATCCAAATGGATTTCTAATTCAATCGCCTTAACCACTCAACCACGACTACCTGATTGTTCAGTAGTTCCCAAATTCTTATTCTCCAATATTTGACTAAAGAAACAAAAATTGTATTATGAAACATATTTATTAAAGTTGGTTAAAATCTTAAACAAATGTAAAATGGCTATGCTTTAAAAATCACTTAAAAACAGATTTTTATAATTGGATTTAGCGAGCTGATACAACCAACAGAAAAATAAATTCGTAGTCGGCAGGATTCGAACCTGCGCGGGAAGATCCCAATGGATTTCTAGTCCATCGCCTTAACCACTCGGCCACGACTACCTGATTGTTTAGTAGTTCCCAAATTTTTATTCTCCAATATTTGACTAAAGAAGCAAAAATTGTATTATGAAACATATTTATTAAAGTTGGTTAAAATTTTAAACAAATGTAAAATTGTTATGCTTTAAAAATCACATAAAAACAGATTTTTATAATTGGATTTAGCGAGCTGATACAAGCAACAGAAAAATTAATTCGTGGTCGGCAGGATTCGAACCTGCGCGGGAGGATCCCAATGGATTTCTAGTCCATCGCCTTAACCACTCGGCCACGACTACCTGATTGATCAGTAGTTCCCAAATTCTTATTCTCCAATATTTGACTAAAGAAACAAAAATTGTATTATGAAACATATTCATTAAGGTTGGTTAAAATCTTAAACAAGTGTAAAATTGTTATGCTTTAAAAATCACATAAAAACAGATTTTTATAATTGGATATAGCGAGCTGCTACAAGCAACAGGGAAATTAATTCGTAGTCGGCAGGATTCGAACCTGCGCGGGAAGATCCCAATGGATTTCTAGTCCATCGCCTTAACCACTCGGCCACGACTACCTGATTGTTTAGTAGTTCCCAAATTCTTATTCTTCAATATTTGACTAAAGAAACAAAAATTGTATTATGAAACATATTTATTAAAGTTGGTTAAAATCTTAAACAAATGTAAAATGGCTATGCTTTAAAAATCACATAAAAACAGATATTCCTAATTGGATTTAGCGAGCTGATACAACCAACAGAAAAATAAATTCGTAGTCGGCTAGATTCGAACCTGCGCGGGAAGATCCCAATGGATTTCTAGTCCATCGCCTTAACCACTCGGCCACGACTACCTGATTGTTTAGTAGTTCCCAAATTCTTATTCTCCAATATTTGACTTAAGGAACAAAAATTGTATTATGAAACATATTTATTAAAGTTGGTTAAAATCTTAAGCAAGTGTGAAATTGTTATGCTTTAAAAATCGCATAAAAACAGATTTTTATAATTGGATTTTGCGAGCTGATACAAGCAACAGAAAAATAAATTCGTAGTCGGCAGGATTCGAACCTGCGCGGGAAGATCCCAATGGATTTCTAGTCCATCGCCTTAACCACTCGGCCACGACTACCTGATTGTTCAGTAGTTCCCAAATTCTTATTCTCTAATATTTGACTAAAGAAACAAAAATTGTATTATGAAACATATTTATTAAAGTTGGTTAAAATCTTAAACAAGTGTAAAATTGTTATGCTTTAAAAATCACATAAAAATATATTTTTATAATTGGATTTAGCGAGCTGATACAAGCAACAGGGAAATCAATTCGTAGTCGGCAGGATTCGAACCTGCGCGGGAAGATCCAAATGGATTTCTAATTCAATCGCCTTAACCACTCAACCACGCCTACCTGATTGTTCAGTAGTTCCCAAATTCTTATTCTCCAATATTTGACTAAAGAAACAAAAATTGTATTATGAAACATATTTATTAAAGTTGGTTAAAGTCTTAAGCAAGTGTGAAATTGTTATGCTTTAAAAATCGCATAAAAACAGATTTTTATAATTGGATTTAGCGAGCTGATACAAGCAACAGAAAAATAAATTCGTAGTCGGCTGGATTCGAACCTGCGCGGGAAGATCCCAATGGATTTCTAGTCCATCGCCTTAACCACTCGGCCACGACTACCTAATTGTTTAGTAGTTCCCAAATTCTTATTCTCTAATATTTGACTAAAGAAACAAAAATTGTATTATGAAACATATTTATTAAAGTTGGTTAAAATCTTAAACAAGTGTAAAATTGTTATGCTTTAAAAATCACATAAAAACAGATTTTTATAATTGGATTTAGTGAGCTGATACAAGCAACAGGGAAATTAATTTGTAGTCGGCAGGATTCGAACCTCCGCGGGAAGATCCAAATGGATTTCTAATTCAATCGCCTTAACCACTCGGCCACGACTACCTGATTGTTTAGTAGTTCCCAAATTCTTATTCTCTAATATTTGACTAAAGAAACAAAAATTGTATTATGAAACATATTTATTAAAGTTGGTTAAAATCTTAAACAAGTGTAAAATTGTTATGCTTTAAAAATCACATAAAAACATATTTTTATAATTGGATTTAGTGAGCTGATACAAGCAACAGGGAAATTAATTTGTAGTCGGCAGGATTCGAACCTGCGCGGGAAGATCCAAATGGATTTCTAATTCAATCGCCTTAACCACTCAACCACGACTACCTGATTGTTCAGTAGTTCCCAAATTCTTATTCTCCAATATTTGACTAAAGAAACAAAAATTGTATTATGAAACATATTTATTAAAGTTGGTTAAAATCTTAAGCAAGTGTGAAATTGTTATGCTTTAAAAATCACATAAAAACATATTTTTATAATTGGATTTAGCGAGCTGATACAAGCAACAGGGAAATTAATTCGTAGTCGGCAGGATTCGAACCTGCGCGGGAAGATCCAAATGGATTTCTAATTCAATCGCCTTAACCACGCAGCCACGACTACCTGATTGTTCAGTAGTTCCCAAATTCTTATTCTCCAATATTTGACTAAAGAAACAAAAATTGTATTATGAAACATATTCATTAAGGTTGGTTAAAATCTTAAACAAGTGTAAAATTGTTATGCTTTAAAAATCACATAAAAACAGATTTTTATAATTGGATTTAGCGAGCTGCTACAAGCAACAGGGAAATTAATTCGTAGTCGGCAGGATTCGAACCTGCGCGGGAAGATCCCAATGGATTTCTAGTCCATCGCCTTAACCACTCGGCCACGACTACCTGATTGTTTAGTAGTTCCCAAATTCTTATTCTTCAATATTTGACTAAAGAAACAAAAATTGTATTATGAAACATATTTATTAAAGTTGGTTAAAATCTTAAACAAATGTAAAATGGCTATGCTTTAAAAATCACATAAAAACAGATATTCCTAATTGGATTTAGCGAGCTGATACAACCAACAGAAAAATAAATTCGTAGTCGGCTAGATTCGAACCTGCGCGGGAAGATCCCAATGGATTTCTAGTCCATCGCCTTAACCACTCGGCCACGACTACCTGATTGTTTAGTAGTTCCCAAATTCTTATTCTCCAATATTTGACAAATGAAAAAAATTGTATTATGGAACATATTTATTAAAGTTGGTTAAAATCTTAAACAAGTGTGAAATTGTTATGCTTTTAAAATCGCATAAAAACAGATTTTTATAATTGGATTTAGCGAGCTGATACGAGCAACAGGGAAATTAATTCGTGGTCGGCAGGATTCGAACCTGCGCAGGAAGATCCCATTGGATTTCTCGTCCATCGCCTTAACCACTCGGCCACGACTACCTGTTCGTTTAGTAGTTCCCAAATTCTTATTCTTCAATATTTGACTAAAGAAACAAAAATTGTATTATGAAACATATTTATTAAAAATGGTTAAAATCTAAATCAAGTGTGAAATTGTTATGCTTTAAAAATCGCATAAAAACAGATTTTTATAATTGGATTTAGCGAGCTGATACAAGCAACAGGGAAATTAATTCGTAGTCGGCAGGATTCGAACCTGCGCGGGAAGATCCAAATGGATTTCTAATTCAATCGCCTTAACCCCTCGGCCACGACTACCTGATTGTTCAGTAGTTCCCAAATTCTTATTCTCCAATATTTGACTTAAGGAACAAAAATTGTATTATGAAACATATTTATTAAAGTTGGTTAAAATCTTAAGCAAGTGTGAAATTGTTATGCTTTAAAAATCGCATAAAAACAGATTTTTATAATTGGATTTTGCGAGCTGATACAAGCAACAGAAAAATAAATTCGTAGTCGGCTGGATTCGAACCTGCGCGGGAAGATCCCAATGGATTTCTAGTCCATCGCCTTAACCACTCGGCCACGACTACCTAATTGTTTAGTAGTTCCCAAATTCTTATTCTCTAATATTTGACTAAAGAAACAAAAATTGTATTATGAAACATATTTATTAAAGTTGGTTAAAATCTTAAACAAGTGTAAAATTGTTATGCTTTAAAAATCACATAAAAATATATTTTTATAATTGGATTTAGCGAGCTGATACAAGCAACAGAAAAATAAATTCGTAGTCGGCTGGATTCGAACCTGCGCGGGAAGATCCCAATGGATTTCTAGTCCATCGCCTTAACCACTCGGCCACGACTACCTAATTGTTTAGTAGTTCCCAAATTCTTATTCTCTAATATTTGACTAAAGAAACAAAAATTGTATTATGAAACATATTTATTAAAGTTGGTTAAAATCTTAAACAAGTGTAAAATTGTTATGCTTTAAAAATCACATAAAAACAGATTTTTATAATTGGATTTAGTGAGCTGATACAAGCAACAGGGAAATAAATTTGTAGTCGGCAGGATTCGAACCTCCGCGGGAAGATCCAAATGGATTTCTAATTCAATCGCCTTAACCACTCGGCCACGACTACCTGATTGTTTAGTAGTTCCCAAATTCTTATTCTCTAATATTTGACTAAAGAAACAAAAATTGTATTATGAAACATATTTATTAAAGTTGGTTAAAATCTTAAACAAGTGTAAAATTGTTATGCTTTAAAAATCACATAAAAACATATTTTTATAATTGGATTTAGTGAGCTGATACAAGCAACAGGGAAATTAATTTGTAGTCGGCAGGATTCGAACCTGCGCGGGAAGATCCAAATGGATTTCTAATTCAATCGCCTTAACCACTCAACCACGACTACCTGATTGTTCAGTAGTTCCCAAATTCTTATTCTCCAATATTTGACTAAAGAAACAAAAATTGTATTATGAAACATATTTATTAAAGTTGGTTAAAATCTTAAGCAAGTGTGAAATTGTTATGCTTTAAAAATCACATAAAAACATATTTTTATAATTGGATTTAGCGAGCTGATACAAGCAACAGGGAAATTAATTCGTAGTCGGCAGGATTCGAACCTGCGCGGGAAGATCCAAATGGATTTCTAATTCAATCGCCTTAAACCCTCGGCCACGACTACCTGATTGTTCAGTAGTTCCCAAATTCTTATTCTCCAATATTTGACTAAAGAAACAAAAATTGTATTATGAAACATATTTATTAAAGTTGGTTAAAGTCTTAAGCAAGTGTGAAATTGTTATGCTTTAAAAATCACATAAAAACATATTTTTATAATTGGATTTAGCGAGCTGATACAAGCAACAGAAAAATAAATTCGTAGTCGGCTGGATTCGAACCTGCGCGGGAAGATCCCAATGGATTTCTAGTCCATCGCCTTAACCACTCGGCCACGACTACCTAATTGTTTAGAAGTTCCCAAATTCTTATTCTCTAATATTTGACTAAAGAAACAAAAATTGTATTATGAAACATATTTATTAAAGTTGGTTAAAATCTTAAACAAGTGTAAAATTGTTATGCTTTAAAAATCACATAAAAACAGATTTTTATAATTGGATTTAGTGAGCTGATACAAGCAACAGGGAAATTAATTTGTAGTCGGCAGGATTCGAACCTCCGCGGGAAGATCCAAATGGATTTCTAATTCAATCGCCTTAACCACTCGGCCACGACTACCTGATTGTTTAGTAGTTCCCAAATTCTTATTCTCTAATATTTGACTAAAGAAACAAAAATTGTATAATGAAACATATTTATTAAAGTTGGTTAAAATCTTAAACAAGTGTAAAATTGTTTTGCTTTAAAAATCACATAAAAACAGATTTTTATAATTGGATTTAGCGAGCTGATACAAGCAACAGGGAAATTAATTCGTAGTCGGCAGGATTCGAACCTCCGCGGGAAGATCCAAATGGATTTCTAATTCAATCGCCTTAACCACTCGGCCACGACTACCTGATTGTTTAGTAGTTCCCAAATTTTTATTCTCCAATATTTGACTAAAGATGCAAAAATTGTATTATGAAACATATTTATTAAAGTTGGTTAAAATTTTAAACAAATGTAAAATTGTTATGCTTTAAAAATCCCATAAAAACAGATTTTTATAATTGGATTTAGCGAGCTGATACAAGCAACAGAAAAATTAATTCGTGGTCGGCAGGATTCGAACCTGCGCGGGAGGATCCCAATGGATTTCTAGTCCATCGCCTTAACCACTCGGCCACGACTACTTGATTGATCAGTAGTTCCCAAATTCTTATTCTCCAATATTTGACTAAAGAAACAAAAATTGTATTATGAAACATATTTATTAAAGTTGGTTAAAATCTGAAGCAAGTGTGAAATTGTTATGCTTTAAAAATCGCATAAAAACAGATTTTTATAATTGGATTTAGCGAGCTGATACAAGCAACAGAAAAATAAATTCGTAGTCGGCAGGATTCGAACCTGCGCGGGAAGATCCCAATGGATTTCTAGTCCATCGCCTTAACCACTCGGCCACGACTACCTGATTGTTTAGTAGTTCCCAAATTCTTATTCTCTAATATTTGACTAAAGAAACAAAAATTGTATTATGAAACATATTTATTAAAGTTGGTTAAAATCTTAAACAAGTGTAAAATTGTTATGCTTTAAAAATCACATAGAAATAGATTTTTATAATTGGATTTAGCGAGCTGATACAAGCAACAGGGAAATTAATTCGTAGTCGGCAGGATTCGAACCTGCGCGGGAAGATCCAAATGGATTTCTAATTCAATCGCCTTAACCACTCAGCCACGACTACCTGATTGTTCAGTAGTTCCCAAATTCTTATTCTCCAATATTTGACTAAAGAAACAAAAATTGTATTATGAAACATATTTATTAAAGTTGGTTAAAATCTTAAACAAATGTAAAATGGCTATGCTTTAAAAATCACTTAAAAACAGATTTTTATAATTGGATTTAGCGAGCTGATACAACCAACAGAAAAATAAATTCGTAGTCGGCAGGATTCGAACCTGCGCGGGAAGATCCCAATGGATTTCTAGTCCATCGCCTTAACCACTCGGCCACGACTACCTGATTGTTTAGTAGTTCCCAAATTTTTATTCTCCAATATTTGACTAAAGAAGCAAAAATTGTATTATGAAACATATTTATTAAAGTTGGTTAAAATTTTAAACAAATGAAAAATTGTTATGCTTTAAAAATCACATAAAAACAGATTTTTATAATTGGATTTAGCGAGCTGATACAAGCAACAGAAAAATTAATTCGTGGTCGGCAGGATTCGAACCTGCGCGGGAGGATCCCAATGGATTTCTAGTCCATCGCCTTAACCACTCGGCCACGACTACCTGATTGATCAGTAGTTCCCAAATTTTTACTCTCCAATATTTGACTAAAGAAACAAAAATTGTATTATGAAACATATTCATTAAAGTTGGTTAAAATCTTAAACAAGTGTAAAATTGTTATGCTTTAAAAATCACATAAAAACAGATTTTTATAATTGGATTTAGCTAGCTGCTACAAGCAACAGAAAAATAAATTCGTAGTCGGCAGGATTCGGACCTGCGCTGGAAGATCCCAATGAATTTCTAGTCCATCGCCTTAACCACTCGGCCACGACTACCTGACTGTTTAGTAGTTCCCTAATTTTTATTCTCCAATATTTGACCAAAGAAACAAAAATTTTATTATGAAACATATTTATTAAAGTTGGTTAAAATCTTAAACAAGTGTAAAATTGTTATGCTTTAAAAGTCACATAAAAAAAGATTTTTATAATTGGATTTAGCGAGCTGATACAAGCAACAGGGAAATTAATTCGTAGTCGGCAGGATTCGAACCTGCGCGGGAAGATCCAAATGGATTGCTAATTCAATCGCCTTAACCCCTTGGCCACGACTGCCTGATTGTTCAGTAGTTCCCAAATTCTTATTCTCCAATATTTGACTAAAGAAACAAAAATTGTATTATGAAACATATTTATTAAAGTTGGTTAAAATCTTAAGCAAGTGTGAAATCGTTATGCTTTAAAAATCGCATAAAAACAGATTTTTATAATTGGATTTAGCGAGCTGATACAAGCAACAGAAAAATAAATTCGTAGTCGGCAGGATTCGAACCTGCGCGGGAAGATCCCAATGGATTTCTAGTCCATCGCCTTAACCACTCGGCCACGACTACCTGATTGTTTAGTAGTTCCCAAATTCTTATTCTCTAATATTTGACTAAAGAAACAAAAATTGTATTATGAAACATATTTATTAAAGTTGGTTAAAATCTTAAACAAGTGTAAAATTGTTATGCTTTAAAAATCACATAAAAACAGATTTTTATAATTGGATTTAGTGAGCTGATACAAGCAACAGGGAAATTAATTTGTAGTCGGCAGGATTCGAACCTGCGCGGGAAGATCCAAATGGATTTCTAATTCAATCGCCTTAACCACTCGGTCACGACTACCTGATTGTTCAGTAGTTCCCAAATTCTTATTCTCCAATATTTGACTAAAGAAACAAAAATTGTATTATGAAACATATTTATTAAAGTTGGTTAAAATCTTAAACAAGTGTGAAATTGTTATGCTTTAAAAATCACATAAAAACAGATTTTTATAATTGGATTTAGCGAGCTGATACAAGCAACAGAAAAATAAATTCGTAGTCGGCAGGATTCGAACCTGCGCGGGAAGATCCCAATGGATTTCTAGTCCATCGCCTTAACCACTCGGCCACGACTACCTGATTGTTTAGTAGTTCCCAAATTTTTATTCTCCAATATTTGACTAAAGAAGCAAAAATTGTATTATGAAACATATTTATTAAAGTTGGTTAAAATTTTAAACAAATGAAAAATTGTTATGCTTTAAAAATCACATAAAAACAGATTTTTATAATTGGATTTAGCGAGCTGATACAAGCAACAGAAAAATTAATTCGTGGTCGGCAGGATTCGAACCTGCGCGGGAGGATCCCAATGGATTTCTAGTCCATCGCCTTAACCACTCGGCCACGACTACCTGATTGATCAGTAGTTCCCAAATTTTTACTCTCCAATATTTGACTAAAGAAACAAAAATTGTATTATGAAACATATTCATTAAAGTTGGTTAAAATCTTAAACAAGTGTAAAATTGTTATGCTTTAAAAATCACATAAAAACAGATTTTTATAATTGGATTTAGCTAGCTGCTACAAGCAACAGAAAAATAAATTCGTAGTCGGCAGGATTCGGACCTGCGCTGGAAGATCCCAATGAATTTCTAGTCCATCGCCTTAACCACTCGGCCACGACTACCTGACTGTTTAGTAGTTCCCTAATTTTTATTCTCCAATATTTGACCAAAGAAACAAAAATTTTATTATGAAACATATTTATTAAAGTTGGTTAAAATCTTAAACAAGTGTAAAATTGTTATGCTTTAAAAGTCACATAAAAAAAGATTTTTATAATTGGATTTAGCGAGCTGATACAAGCAACAGGGAAATTAATTCGTAGTCGGCAGGATTCGAACCTGCGCGGGAAGATCCAAATGGATTGCTAATTCAATCGCCTTAACCCCTTGGCCACGACTGCCTGATTGTTCAGTAGTTCCCAAATTCTTATTCTCCAATATTTGACTAAAGAAACAAAAATTGTATTATGAAACATATTTATTAAAGTTGGTTAAAATCTTAAGCAAGTGTGAAATCGTTATGCTTTAAAAATCGCATAAAAACAGATTTTTATAATTGGATTTAGCGAGCTGATACAAGCAACAGAAAAATAAATTCGTAGTCGGCAGGATTCGAACCTGCGCGGGAAGATCCCAATGGATTTCTAGTCCATCGCCTTAACCACTCGGCCACGACTACCTGATTGTTTAGTAGTTCCCAAATTCTTATTCTCTAATATTTGACTAAAGAAACAAAAATTGTATTATGAAACATATTTATTAAAGTTGGTTAAAATCTTAAACAAGTGTAAAATTGTTATGCTTTAAAAATCACATAAAAACAGATTTTTATAATTGGATTTAGTGAGCTGATACAAGCAACAGGGAAATTAATTTGTAGTCGGCAGGATTCGAACCTGCGCGGGAAGATCCAAATGGATTTCTAATTCAATCGCCTTAACCACTCGGTCACGACTACCTGATTGTTCAGTAGTTCCCAAATTCTTATTCTCCAATATTTGACTAAAGAAACAAAAATTGTATTATGAAACATATTTATTAAAGTTGGTTAAAATCTTAAACAAGTGTGAAATTGTTATGCTTTAAAAATCACATAAAAACAGATTTTTATAATTGGATTTAGCGAGCTGATACAAGCAACAGAAAAATTATTTCGTAGTCGGCAGGATTCGAACCTGCGCGGGAAGATCCCAATGGATTTCTAGTCCATCGCCTTAACCACTCGGCCACGACTACACGCGCGCAAAATGAAATTTTTGATAAGCAAGTTTAGATACGCAGCATAGATATGATACATTTATGCATAGATCAAATTACTACATTTTAAAAATCAAATTATTATTTCATGTAAATATAAAAGTTTAATTAATGTTTGAAACTTAAAACATTTCAACTTATTATTACAAAAGTATTATTAAATTACGTTTCAACTTATCATTAAACTAAATGTCTAAAAAATTAACTTATAAGATTGTCACACGGGCACTTCTTATCCTTGATATGAGAGTCCTCAAAAGAACTAAGCTCGTAAATTCGGTAAGGTTTTATGGTTGTTTTTAGATAATATTAGAGATAATGTTTTGAGATTTAGAATGAAATAAAAATTTGAATATAAAAATAAATTAAAAATTTTTTCTGATATGAAATTGATTTTAATATTTTTCTAAATAAGTTTTGTTTAGGAAAAAATACTGCTTTAATCAGAATTTTACATCATATTGCGTATCATCATATTTTGTATCAACTTCATATACATCATTGAATTTTACATCATACAAGGCATTTTTTTAAAGAAATATTTAATCTACAATTTTTGTATTTTACTTTTTTATTATAGATTTCATGTTAGTTACAATTTTAACATAATTTTTTTAGTTTTTTATTTACTTTTTTTCCTTCTGCGGATCTAAACTTTCATTGATTAGACTTTCTACAAATTTCAAATTCTTGAATGAATAATAAATTATTTTCTTTAAGAAAGTATGTTGAAAAATATGTTTGTTAAGATTAAAAATATAAATATAAATAAAAAATAATAAAAAAATTTGTATAAATATGTTGTTTATTTTTTATGTTTACATATATAAATATTTTTTTAAATAAATTTTAAAACAGAATACAAAAGGAAAACAAAAAATTAAAAAAAAATTTTAAAATTAAAAAAATTTTTATTTTAAAAAATTTTTTAAAATAAAAAAATATTTAACCTTAAAAATTTTTTAGTTTCCTTTATTGCTACATTTTAAAACAGAATATCATTTCTATTCCATACAATTATTAAGAGAATTAACTGAGCATTTGTATGAATCTTCAAGCTATTATTCATCGTTGAAAAATATTTAGCATAAATATAAATAACATATTTCAAACTAAAAAATTCTAGAGAAAAATTTCTCTATGCATATTAAAATTTCTAACTCGTCTGAAATGATAAGTCTTTGCTTCAAACCTAATCAATTTTATTTTTCTTATTTAACTTCCTGTTTGTGTCAATATCTAATCTTATGTCAAAAATAATAAGAAAAAAAATCTCTTCCTGCAAAAGGTTTCAGTCATAAATATTAGATTATTATTTCAAAACTTCAATGCTAAACAGAGTTTTACGTAAAAAGAACGAATATTGTTTAGTAAATAAAGATACATATATAATTTGAAATAACTATGAATAATAAGATTTAATAATAAGATTTTATCGCTACCGTACTATATAACTACGAAACAAATATTTATTAAGACAAATTTAAACATTTTTAATATCATTGTGAAAAATATTGAGGTGAGAGAAGATAATATTACAAAGCATTTATAATTTTGGATATTAATTTTTAAAAACTAAGAAAATAAGTCCTATCATTGATATTAGTGTTAATCAGTATTTTATAACCGTCGTTGAACAGCCGACCCAAACCAATAACTACCAATGTTCAACTCCGTAACCTTGTAATTTTGAACCGATTCCGGAAGACAAGGGAACTCCTGGATCATTACCACCAGAGGTATTGATTTGTTATGGGAACTAGTTTAAATATTATTATAATTAGTAGTAGACAGTAGGTCTCTAATATCTAGTATACTTACATAAAAGTGTATTGTTTTAATGTGTCATACTTTTAATGTGTCACACGTCATACTTTTTTTCCTTCTTTTTTCAAGTCACCATTTTGCAAGACAGGCGAGGTCTATTATAATTATATAAGAAAATAAAGAAATCCATGATCAATAAATAGATTCAGGTTAATTTATAATTATAGTTAAATGAACAATGATAATAGATATATCAATCGGAAGTAATACACATAACGAATAAATTTTATGTATTCGTTAAAGCATTGTCTTAAGTAGTTTTAACAAAAGCTGGCGTGGCTACGCTTATCAACACCCATGAATTAGGGCTAGGGGTAGGGTTTGTTTGCTAGTAGTTAAAGGACTCATAATTCTTTTCGTTCAGTTAATACAATACTTCATGCGTCCTCCCGATGTATTTTTAAGTGTTGTTACAATTCACAGATCTCATTGACAGTATCCGTGGTGACTGTACTGCTCCTGATTACATTAAAGTGTGGTGGCACCATTAAGAACGCCGAAATCTTAAATGACCATTCTGTCCTCTCATGGGCAGTTTGATCATTTTTTAAGAAGAGAAATCAAAATAATTTTTATTAGTTCCTTGAAAAATGTCCTTATAAATGTTATTACTAATAATTCAATGTTAGTGGAACTAGTTTAAATATTATTATAATTAGTAGTAGACAGTAGGTCTCTAATATCAAAAAGGAACTTGTTTTTAATCGATAATTTTTCAATTATACACCGTGAAAAAAAAAGTATAGTAAAAACTACCAGAATATGACAAAATTTACCGTGTTTCTGGCTCTATGGGAACACCAAAATTCTCGGTAATTTTTACAGAAGTTCTTTGGTAAAGATTTTGACTAAATTAAGAATAAAATATTGTTTTATAATATGCGTTAAAATTCAATAAATTTGGTATTTTTATCATAACATCTCAGAGCATGGCATAAAAACCATTAATGCGGTTTAATTAACTTTTCACTTTTGGATTTTTTTTAATAAATGTGTGATAATGAGAATTATAATTTTGAGAACCAGAATTTCAGATAAACTGTAACCATATGAACGGAAATATTACCATATAAATGGTTAAGTACCGTATATTTTGGTTCCATCACCAAAATAAGAGTTTTTTATTCTTTTTTTTTTATCAGAAATGTATTTACTATACGGTAATTTTACCAGAACTTTTTTCTTCGTGTATGGTCATATTTTAATTTAAAATATAACGTTGCAGTTTAAATTATTTTTCACAACATGTTTTTTTTTTTTTTTTTTTTTAAATTATTTTTCACAACATGTTTCTTCTTTTTTTTTTTTTTTTTTTTTTTTTTTTAAATACGAGTATTTTGATTGGAAAAAAGTTTTTTTTTAAAAAAGTATTTCGATTAAAAAGACAGTTTTTTTTTTTTAATTTGGAAACAAAAATAAATTAAAAACACTTTGAATTTAAAAAAAACACAGTTTCTTTTATACTAATTTAACTGAAAAGAAGTGTCTCCCCTCTTCTTTATGACTGTAAAGTTGGTTTTCTAGTTCTAAAAGTGTCCTAACATTTAGTTTAATTCGCTCTTACATTCCACTTTTCCAAAAATAAATCATTATAAGAGTTTCAATTTTATGGCTGGGATTAAACTTCAGCACAATGCCTTTTACTTGGTAACATAAAGTTATTTTTTGAGCCATAATGCTGTTTTTTTCCCTCATCTTCTAAACAATTACTCCTACTTTTTGAAAAAATAATAGCGGATTTATGGCCCTAAAACATGAAATAAACCTTCCAAGCATAGTTAATTTAAGTAACATAAATGGATTTAGTTTCTCTTTAAGTTCTTACGTTTTCAACGAAAAAGGAATTTTCCCGCTTGTCTTAAATTTGTAAAAGTTAATGTATGCAAGCAACGATACCAAATGAGCAGAATTGAAGAAATTTCTTTAAATTTTAAGCAATTTCAACGACCATCTTTGTTTTATTAAAATCATCATTATCTCACGTCTCTGTTTAAAATAAGAAAAATTGTATTACTGATAGCATTTATGGAATCTTCATGATGATTTTAAAAAGAAAAAACAGTTAATTTTTGATCTTTATTTTATTATTTGCTTTCAATATAATTATAAAATAATTTAAATAACATTTTTCCTATGAATGACCTAGTCTTATAAAAATTGGATTTATTTTGTTATCTGATTTATTAGTAAACTAGTATAGGTTTTTAAGCGGGAATTTATTTACTATGTTTTTAAAACTGATGATGAACATTACACGAACATATTAATTAAATAATTTAACCTTCTAAAAATTGGATTTATTATGTTATCTGATTCAATTGCACACTAGTATTCCAATTTTCAGATGGAATTTATTGACTATGCTTTTAAAACGGTAGACGGTAAAAAAGGTCCCTGAAAAAAAGGTACGGAAAAAAGGTCCCGGAAAAAAAGGTACCGGTAAAAAAGGTACCTCCATAGGGAAAATCTGTAGGGATATTTCCCCTCTCGCTTTCTGGGTAGCATGAATGCTTCTCGCTGTTTCAATGAATATTCTTTTTATCTGTAATAATTCAGATTAGATCACTAAGGGAAGGAGAAGGGTAAGGGGGGGAAGGGCTTATGGGCTGGTTGTATTACGCTTTTTTTTTTAAAATTTTATTTCATTTATTTATTCTTCTTTGATTATTTTTTAAAGCGGGAAGATACTATTTAAATTTTTCAATAATGTTATTTTTTTTTTTGAAATTTTTTTAAGTGAAAAATGTGTTATTTTATGTGAGGCTTAAAGTAGCCAATCGGGGAAGTTGGGAGGATTTATGTGTTGGATGTTTATTCGTGATTAGAGGTGAAAGTATTGGTCTTTTTTAATTAGAGTCGCGGTATTTCTTTTCTTATGAGCTGGGTGTATTTAATTTCTTTATTGCTTTTATTTTTCTAAGGGGAAGATTTAATATAAAATATGCTATCTTTTATTTTAAATGTAATCTTTTATTTTTTTTTTATTTAATCTTTTATTTTATTTTATTTTTTCAATCTAAAATTCTCATTTCAAATATTTTCCCCTACAGAATTTTCCCTACACAGGTACCTTTTTTACCGGGAACTTTTTTTCCGGGGACCTTTTTCTCCGTACCTTTTTTTCCGGGACCTTTTTTTCCAGGGACCTTTTTTCCGGGACCTTTTTTCCGTACCTTTTTTTCCGGTACCTTTTTTTCCTAGAATCTTTTAAAACTGATGATAAGCAAATCAAAAAACCTCTTCCATATTTATTTAAAAAATGCCTTACGTATTCCTAGTTTTTCACTTTTCCTTTAACTGTTGTAATCTAATTTTAAAATTAAATTCAAATTAAAGATGTATATATGCGGAAAAAAAAAATCAATGATTTAATGGATTTCATAAAAATTTGATTAGAATATTCTTTAGGAATCTTTTGTGGTTTTTCTCTGAGGTCAAAACTTTGACCTTTGAAATTGATTTGAGAATTTTTTTTCCAACTTTTGGCCCCTAAATTTTACTTTTGTTTCAAATTTAAAAATTTTCCAAGGGCATTTTTTTTCCTAAGGGTTTTGTTGTCAAAAGACAACAAAATAATTCATTTTTTGTTGAATTAAAAAAAATTGAAAATAACGTGAACTTAATGCGATACGTAAGCATTATAGAATAATGTGATACGTATGCATTTGTTATACATCTACTCTTCCTTTGTGAGCAAAAATAAGAAAAAGACAAACATCGTTTCCCCAGTTGGATGCTTACGCAATATTCAAATGGTACTTCGGTTTGAAACTTTTGAAAATGAATTAAAGGCTTTCGCAGGTTAAAAATTAACATACCACTGTTCTGCAAGACAGAATAACAGCAATAAATGTGATTACAGGAATCTGAAAAACATAAAACTGACTAATATTGACACTTTGTAACACTGGACTTTAAGGAAATACATTCAGTATTTCAATAAAGTATCCGACTGCGTTTAATGCATTTTTTGAAGTGCATAATTAAAATATTTATTTTATATTTGGTAATGGGCCTAAAACTAAAATTTTGAAGTAAAGTTTAAAAATTTAGAAATATTTTTTAGAATAAGAGCAAATCTGAGCTTTAAAACTACAAATTTTTCATGTCGCGCTAACAGCCCTACAATAAATTGTAATGCATAAATTTCAAAATACTTTTTTTTTCTAGATCAATAATGTAATTTTTTGTGTTTTGAATTTTTTGATATTTCTAATCAAAGCTTGATAAAAATAATCCCCACTTGGATTTCAGCTTTTGGATTGAAAATTCATTAACATTTCTACTCAAAGAATTCTATAATAAACTTTTTTTGTAATATTTGTTAGAGTAAAGAATTTTTCTCAATATCAAAGTTCTTCAGAAAAGGCTTGAAAGTGCAAGAAAAGTTTGAAATGTTAGAAAATTCTAAGAACAAAAAAACTAATAATTCGAAAACTAATTTTGGAAAATGAATTTTATTTGTCTTAAAAATATAATTTATTCAAATAATAATAAAGCTGTTAAAATGATCAACGCATATCAAAAAAACATTGTTGTTTCGGTAATTTATTTCCGGTTTGATATGTTGACATACAGAAAAGATCAAACAATTTAAAGGGTTTCGGAAAGCTTATGAACTAAAATTCCAATATGGATATTAATAATAAAATAAAATAAAAAATTGAAATTTGCGTTGAAATTGCATCCAACCGGATATCGTGAGAGTTTGAAAATGTTTCAATTTGGATTTTTGCATAATTGCATTCTAAATCCGAACTCCGACATTTAAAATTTAAGATTCTACCTCCAACCTAAACACTCTAAATTCATGAAGATACCAGCCTAAAATGCATGGATCAGACTATTGTAAAATGCATGTCAATAATGTCTTTGCAATCTGGATAATAACGATCGAGCAGTGGGCAATCACCCGTAAGGAGCCAATATCTTCAGGATGAGCGGAGCCACAAGATCAAGATTCTGGAGAGTCAACCCCATCCACAGGCTGAATGGCTGGAAATGAGGTGTGCTGAATGTAATGGACATGGCCCCCATGGGTATAGGGAAGGTGACAAGCTTCTCCGTAATGCCATTTACTAGAGTGGGGGTAGTACATGGGAGCCCATTTTCGAAGATCCCAATGGAGAGGTGGCAAGATGTTCCACACTAATCTGAAAAGAGAAATTCTGAGGGAGCATGACCATATAATAGTCTGTGAAATTGTTCCCAACCAATACCTGGGCTCCCATATCTAAGACACATCTGCCCAATTTAAAGATTTCTTTGAAAATGGTTGGGGAGTTTTGATAAATATAAGGATTTTTGTAATTTTTAAATTTGGTAGCAACTATACAAAGAAAAAAAAAAGAAAAGAAAAGAAAAATACATGTCTCGATGGAATTAAGTTAAAAAGAACAATTTTTTTCAGTAAAATTTATTTTCTATGATGACCTTATCTTTATTTTAGTTGTATAGTTCCTGATCTAAAAGACAACTGCTTAATTTTAAGAATTCTTTGAAAAAGGTTGAAGAATTTTGATAAATGTAAATGGATTTTGGATTTTTTTTTTAAAATTTAGTGACAACCTGATATGAGGGATGAAACTTGGATGTCAGGAAGGAATTTATATAAAATGAAATTTTAAGAAAAATTCTGGTAAAAATTTTTTCCATGAAGTAATTATCTTCATTTTTATTGTGTGATCCCATATCTAAGAGAAATCTGTTTAATTTAAAATGGCCAGGGCTTAAATGCTTAGTAGTTATATTTTGTAAATGATATCACTTCCTAGTCAAATGATATTACTTCAAATTTACATACATTTTTAAATTATACAAGATGTATTATGATTCTTACTGAGAATATATGGTATCATTCGAATTATAAGAGATGTATCATTATTTTTACTGAGTATCTTCAGTGGGTCCCCCGTTCACTTTATACTAATGACATCACATGGAAATTTTTATGAGGTTATATAAAAAAATTTTAGTGATTGTCAACCATCCAATTGTCTAACTGAAGTTTTAATTGAAGTTCAAACTATGAAGTTAGACTGAAACTTTAATATTTATTGGACAGGTTTGCGGAAAGTTCTAAAAATAAAAGCGCTTCGGTAAAAATTACAGAGCCTTTTGGTGTTTTGTGTGTTATGGTGATAACCATAAAATTAGAAACACAGTAAATTTTAACATACTCTGGTAGTTTTGACCATACTTTTTTCTCAGAGCAGAAATGAGAAAAAACTGGCAGTAAAACTATTTAATTTCCAGCTGGTTTAAGAGAGGAATAAAATACCCGCGGTTACCATTTTTCATATCGATACATTTCATAACTGTAGTGAAATATTTTATTGTCGGATGGTTTTCCTGATAGATAGAAAAAAGGTTGTACGAGGGTTGCTATTTATATTTCTGGCCTAATAATGAAAAAACAAATATGTAGGATCGAAATTGGTTTTATTGTTTTTCAAAATATTCTCCATGATGATCAATACACTTTTGCATGCGTTTAAACCAATTTTCAAAGTCCGCACTTTTTCCAGTCCGATTGAGGTAACTCCAAAACATGCGTTTTGAATGCATCAACCTCTTCTTCGGGGGTCGAAAATCGTTGTCCACGTAATTTATTTTTGAAGTGTGGGAATAAGAAGAAGTCATTGGGTGCCAAATCAGGGCTGTACGGCGGATGACCCATAAGTTCGATCTTTCGCTCCGTCAGATATGCCTTTGTTTGAGTCGATGTGTGAGAGCTCGCATTGTCATGATGAAGAATGATTCGCATGTTCTTCTGCTTTTTTCGAATTTCTCCGATGACTTCTGGCAAACAAATGGTCGTGTACCATTCAGAATTGACCGTCCTGCGTTGCTCTAACGCCACTGTTGCCACATGGCCGTTAATGCCGAAGAAACAGGCAATCATTTGTTTCGATGTGCTTCTTCCTCGAACAACTTTTGTTGGTTTTGCCTCGTCTTGGAAGACCCATACAGTTGATTGCTGTTTTGTTTCCGGTTCATATGCATAGATCCATGATTCGTCACCTGTGTAGATGTTATACACAGCCTTTGATGTACCTTGAACGTATTTTTCCAACATTTCCTTGCACCAATCGACACGAGCCATTTTTGGAGCGTTTGTCAGACTATGCGGGATCCAACGCGAACAAATTTTTTTTACGCTCAAATGTTCATGCAATATTTTATTGATGCTAGTCATACTAATGTCCAAAGACGCCTCTATCTCACGGTATGTCACATGACGATCTTGCTTTATCAGTTCACGCACAGCATCGATCTTTCCTGGCACAACAACGGATTTTGGACGACCTGTACGGGATTCGTCCTGGATCGAACATCGATCACGATTAAATTCGTTATACCAATTTTTTACAGTGCTGTAGGATGGCGCTTTATCGCTGAATAAAGAATTAAGTTCATCGAAGCACTCTTGTCTTGACAATCCACGTCAAAAGTTATGAAAAATAATGGCACGAAAATGTTCACGATTCAATTCCATTTTCTGAAAGAGAAGAACTTTTCAATTTACTGTCAACAACACAAATGAAGCTATAATGGTAAATCGTCTGCTGAATTTATGCTTAAAAATATCAAACTTTCGATTAAAATCGTCAGCGGTCACCTAGCAACACTTACTGTTGCCAAGGCCAGAAATATAAATAGCAACCCTCGTACGGTCTAGCGAACGCGAGATGCACAATGGTCCTAACTGAAAGCAGTTTTACCGAGAGCTCATCCCGTGGTTCCTAGACAGCCATACTAGCATTTTTTTCTCAATTCCAGATAACGGTAAGTCAATAGGTCCGTTCTACTTCTAAGATAAAAAAAAAAAAAAAAAAAAAAAAAAAAAAAGAAGAAAAGAGCGAATTTATGAGTTATTGTCATACTGTTTTACGTGTGTTTTACTATCTTGATAGTCAAAGAGAAGAACAACAGTTGTAATACGTTAATGAAATTATTTTCATGAAATATTCATTTTGTATCTTGAGATTTTGTGCTAATTTAAATATTCGTAATATTGTAAAAAGAACATTTTACTCTTTGTAATAAAAGTTATAAGCCAGTATTATATTTTATTTTATTATATTTAATAACCAGGATTAAACAGCCGACCCAATTCTGAGTTTACAATTATCAATGTTCAACTCCGTGGCCTTGTAATTTTGAACTCAGTTCAGAAGGCAAGTGAACTCCTGGATCAAGTATTGGGACTAATTGTCCATCGCAGAGGACTTTTTTGATGGAACTAACCTATCGTTACATTGAGGGAAAAAACACGAAAACATTCCATTGTTAGCATGATGGTAAGAAACTCGAACCCATGATTTTCCACCACTGAGGATGTTTTACATTAGCACTGTGGTCAGTGCGAGCCGAGTGCAGAATTCATACCAACCTGCCATCGCTGCGATTCAAATCTGGGTCATGTCATTGGGAGGCGAGCTCTCTATCCCGTGAGCCACCGCGACTCCTAGTATTATATCAATAATTTTCGGATTCGTAAATAGTTAACGCATTTGCCACTAATTTGTAAGGCTTAACATAAGAGATATCTATAAAATCAACATCACCCTATCTTAGGCATTTAAGCAATTTTTCGATCTTAGCTCCTCAAGGATTAACAAGATACGGTTATAATTAAAATAATATTAGAACCAGAAACTGTCGATCTAAATAGTTGCAAAATTTTTTGTTATGAAATGTCCTGATAAACATCAATATAAAAGCTATCAAATCAATTCGTATAACGATTTACGTTTGTTTAAATAACTTAGAATGAAGCAACCTAAACACAATTCATATAATTCAATATTTGTTCTACAAGTAGTAAGACTGTCTTGTTTTAAGGCATACTAAATAAATCAGAACATGGGGGAAAGTGAGAAATTGATTACTTTATGTAAGATATTTACCCCCTATTCCACTAAAGTACACCTCTGTTACCTCAGAGGGTATAAAAGGTGGATAAGCCGGGAATATTTGATAACCGGAACACCTCTATTAGACACTACGATCCAACCCTTATCTGTCAAGTTCTGAGATCCCCATATATCAAGACAATTGGAAAAGCCTTGATGTTTCTATGAAATTTAGTCGAACATTTCATTACTTTTGAAGAAAGAGATTTTATAAGTGTTTTTAAAATGCTGTGATTCATTTTTATGAGTGAGATTGGACATATAGATGATGGTTTAAAATAAAAGTTATATAATATTGACTTCGTTAGAAAATAGACTTAGTATAATTGAAATGATCGGGCAACGTAATGATAAGTCACATTTTCAAACTGCTGAGGAGAGTGTTGTTTGTGGAAAACACTACCATTTCGATGTAGGCAGTAAAATGTTCACGTATATTGTGGTGAGAAGTTTCAGAAACTTGTAAAGTACTTGCCTGGAAACAATATTAAGGAATAATTCGATATGAATAAATTTTTATTTTCTTAGAAAATATAACTAACACAACAAGAGTGCTTAGGGTAAAAAAAAGCTATATTTTTAAACTATTCAAAGGTTGCGTTTTCGTATTTGGTAAATATTATACTTTAATGTCAAAATATCATCTTTGGGAGAAAAAAAGTGTTTCTTCTTATTATTACTTCAATCCTCTCTATTTAATTGTACATCTTTACGACGTTTTTATGCAAATGTAGTATTTTCATTAACCATTTGTAGTGGCAATAGTATCTAAATATCTATCACTGTCTTGTGCTGTTATTTAACAGAAATTGTTTCGAATTTTAATGAACCTTCCTGGAAACAATTCTAAGGAACAGTTTAACATTTAAAAAAAAATTTCGTCGAAAATATAATTGTAAAAGTTAAAGGGCAAAAAGGCACGGGTTTTAAAACTTTAAAGGAGGATTTAATTTTAAAAGAGGATCTTTATTAGAGGTTTTACCGAAGAAAATCGTGATTTCCCTTTCTCTTTCTGTTTTTTGTGATCTAATCAAATAGAAATTCAGTAAACTTGTAAAGTATCGACATGAAAACAAAGGAAATCATTATTCCTCGAAAAAGTGTCCAAAAAAAGTTATAACTTTATTATTTAACGCAAAGGGGGTCGGGGGTCAGAGCGAGGCGTCTTTATATTATGACAGCTGGATTGAGAAGTAGAAGGATTTGACCTTGCAGACAGTTTTATATCTTTCTGGACAAAATATTTAAATATAAATAGATCTTAGTAACGAAGGACAGATAAATTTCCCAAGATACTAAAGACGCATTATCATATTTTCGAAGGTAATTACATAAAAATTATGACGTTTTTTGTGGGAAAGATTTCAACTGATTGATTACTTAGATTTAATATATATATATATATATATATATATATATATATATATATATATATATATATATATATATATATATATATATATGTGTGTGTGTGTGTGTGTGTGCGTGCGCGTGCGTGTGTGTGTGTGTGCGTGTGTGTGTGTGTGTAAAAAACTAATTAATTTTAATTGAAATTTATTAATTAATTTGTTGTTTAAATCTTTATTGGTTTGAGAAAAAGTTGAATACCGTAAGTAAATTTTTAAAAATGATGTTTATTTATAGGTTTATAAAATTTTGGACACAAATATTGTGTATCAAATTGCAAGTCTCATATGTCAGCGACTTTATTTTCCTTTATATATCGCTGCGTTATTTTTTTTTATTTCCATTACTTATCTTCTTTTCCTAAGAAGAGCCGATGCAATCATAAAACATCGCACGTCGTCTTTAATTACGATGGTGGCTGTTTTATGTTATGTTCTCCATTCACACAAATTAACAAGATAAAAAGAAAAGAAAGAAAAAACAAATTCGTAAACTGCTTTGGCCAATCATACATAAAAAATTAGAAAGGAAAAAAAGAATAAACAAACAAGTAAAAAATTCGAACAAATTCGCCAAAACGAGTGTTTTTGATTCGCCTAGTTTTTATCACACTAAATCTAATTAGTTAATTTAATTATGTGACGAATTTCTTCACTCGTGAAGGGATCGTATTTAAAGGCAATTAAAAACATGTCGTCTGCAGCATTTAAACTATTTTTTGGTCTGCTTAAACTAATTTTTTTTCTTCACTTGCTTTCATAACAATATTTATGAATAAAGTTTCTTCTTAAAATAAATCTGTAATGAATTAAAATATGATGCTATTAATTTGTTGATGCTGCTTTGGTTGCGCGTGTTTATTGCAATTGAAATTTAATCTATTTATTAAGCTATAATAAATAAATAAATATTGTTTATGTGTCGCACATATAAAAAAAATTTTCATGCTATGATTTAAAAGAAAAATAAATTATTAAGTATGTTTAACACATAAATAATATTTATTTATTTATAATAGTTTAGTAAAATGATAGAGCGTTTGCCTCACAGTGAGGTGACTCAGGTTCGAATCACAGCGGTGGCTAGTTGGTACGAATTCTGTTCCCTGCTCAGATTAACCACAGTGCTGACGTAAAAATATCCTCAGTGGTAGATGAATCATTTGTTAAAAACCTTTTTCCGTTGGGCTAACCGTGGGACGTTTTTGTGAATTACCTCTCCATGTCACGCAAATGCAGGTTAGTTTCATCAAGAAGTTCTTTACGAAGGCTAGTTTGTCCCAATGCTTGATCCAGGAGTTCCCTTGTCTTCTGGATTGGGTTCAAAATTAAAAGGTTAAGGAGTTGAACTTTGATAGTATACTCAAAATTAGGTCTGCTGAATTGATTATAAAATGAAATAAAATACACTACTGTTTGATAGATGAAATATTTCTTAATAGGAGATGTATAGTTACACTTAAATTTATAAATGCATATAACTAAAAATGAAATTCTTTGCGCTATTTTTTTATGTATATATTTCCCGCTTAATACACTGTATATTTTAATTTTTATACTTGGCATTGTACATTTTTTACTTAACATTCAACATAATAAAAACTTTAATTTATTTACTTTGCACTATACATTTGAGGCATTCTAATTATTATACAGTAAGTATTAACATGAATACATACTTTATACTAAACACGTCATAGCGAAAAATATTCGTTTTATAGCGGAGAATAATATAAATGAGTATTTGATTATCAAAAACTAAAAATAGGAAGGAAAAAAATTATCGAAATTTGATATTATATTTTTGCAATTACATGCACTGATGGATAAAACGTGTTATAAAACATTTATAAAAGACGTGACTTTTCAATTAACTATGAACAATTACATATTTTATGCATGTTTATTAAATAAATTATATCTAAAACTTGAATTTATGAAGCTCAACAAAACAATTTTTTTTCTTTCTAAATTGCGTTTTACTTTTTATAAGAAATATGGCGTGCATGTTACATGGTTACTATACGTTACATAGTGCTTTGTTACATACCGTGAACAAAATAATTATGTTCGAGAAAGAATTGAAATATATTTTTCATCTTTCAGACATAAAGTAAAAATTGTTTTGAAGAGAAAATTTAATTTTTTAAAGAATTTGATAACATGAAAATATCATCCGTAATTTTAAAAGTTCGGTACAACTAACTCGACGATTCAACTCGATTTCAGACCAACTCGAACTTTTATAAACGAACGAACCTCTAAAAGTAAGTATGAATTCATCTGTTTTATGTATGTAAAACAGCTAAAGCTCGAAAGCTGTTTACATTCACATTACCTTGCTAATCTGCAGATTAACTAGATTAATCCGTTAAAGTACGGAATCAAATTCTTTCCGCAATTTACCTATGAAATGTCCGTATCGTTAAAGTAAAAAAGCACGTTTCTTTCATTCAATCAATTTATTTGTTGATTACATTTCACCGTATTTAACTTGATTCTTTAGATATTGAAAATTAAATAAATAACAAATAATTATAATTCAAACCATTTGATTCTTTGTATTATAGTTTTTAAAGGGATTGATAATTGATTCTATCAACTAATGTGATGATTGTTTGAATGTAGTAATGTGATTTTCAGACAAAAAAAAAATATATAAAATAAAATAATAAAAAAAAATAATACTTTAACTTTATGTTAATTTAAGCCTGCAGAAACGATTCTGTTGTTCCAGCAAAAATCTTATTTTAACTTTAGCAAATTACTAATAGGTAATGTTCAGATTATCTAGGTAGCTTGCAGATTATTTTGATAATTTGCGAAATGAAAATTTTTTTTGACATTTTACGGCATTTCAGAATGGTTCAGAGTAAAATGGTGCAATGAATAAAACGATCATAATTTAATGACAATCAAATTTAAAAATGAAAGACAATAAAAACAAACAGCAATGATGGTATGATTTTTTCTAGGCTTCCTAATAAGTCTTCAGTTCCTATCCGTTACCTATCACTTAAGTGATACATAATCAGAATTGTTGTGAGGGATTACAGCGCCCCCTGTTGGTCAGGCAGAAAATCATAAAATGCGGATCAACCTATTTAATCTACAAATTAGCTATATAATCTGTAGAATAATTCATTTCTACACTTTGACGGTACTGTAAGAACTAAAAAATTTTAACTGAACTCAACTACAATGTTATTCTTCCACTAAATACTTGAAGAAATAAAATTCCATACAAGTTGTACTTTGTTCCAATACGTTTTCATATTTGTCATTCAATCACAATCATTATTTTAATCAACAATTCATTGGAATGCTATTCTAGTGAAGAAAAAAACCTGACCCGGAAACAGTTCTGTTTTCTCACATTGAAATAGAGATCCTCTGAGAGGCCCAAAAAAGCAATTACCACTCATAAACAAGAATATACACATTCAACTAACGAGTACCCGATAACCCCGTGACATTATAAACATCAGATTGTTCTACTAGATTTGACGTTTAGTACCTTGCCAACATTTTTACTACCAATTAAATAAACTAAAAAAACGAAAAAAGAAACGCACCGGCACACACAGGGAACTCCCGGTTTATGATCGCGATGACAAATTCACTGTTTGGACACTTGGCTTTCTCATGCTTTCTGAACATGCTTCCCACACGAGTTCTATTATTCGAAACAAAAGAGACTGTCTTCCATCACGTTCTCGACTGTGATGCGCTTTTTGCAAGCCGTTCTCCGACACCAGTTTTAAAAGGCTTCTGATGGATGAAAGGAAGTTGTCAAGGAAGAAATAACGCCATTTTGTTTTTATATTTTTATTGTCGGCAGAGAAAAGTGATGTGGATTAAAAATAGATACGGAAGGATGACAAGTCCGAGATAGAAACGACAATGCCGTGTTCTTTTGTAGTTTTCTTTATTTTTTAATTTTATAAATTAATTCTTAGTTTTCATAAATTGATTTAAATTTATTTTTGCGATTCTGTGACAGAAGAGTCTAGCATAGCTTGAGGATAGTATAGATCAGCTGTTCCCAAAAATGTTTTTCGCGGAACTCTAGAATTCCGTTGAAAGATGACAGGAATTCCGAGAGTTAGAATATTCTTTTACCAGTAATAACAATATTCATATCCAGATAATAATTTTTAATTTATTTAATATTCTGCTTGTTTACATGAGCTTCGATATATTAAATGCGATTGAAAAAAGTAGCAAAATTGGATATATATATATTTTTTTCAATCATAATGTATTAAATTAATTATGAAAAGATTGCGCATTTATAAAAATTTCATATAAATCTTTTTCATCGACCTTCTCAATTAATGAAAAAAATAACTAAATTCCAGAATAAAGAATTACTCTTTTCTAATAACTATTCTCATCGTTTGTAACAGTTCTATTATGAAAACTGTAATTCAGCTAATTTTATTCATTTTCTGCCTATGCATGCACCAAGAAAAAATTCATAATATTAAATGCTTCATTCTACACATTAAATAGATTGAAAATAATTAAAAGTCACTTTTTTAGTTATTATATTCAAAGCTGCTAATGGACTTTTTGTATTATAAAATCGGGAGTTCCACCAAAAGAAGCTCGTACTTAAATATCTCTCCTCGAGGGATAATGCTCATTATATAGTTAATATGTCCTCAAAGAAAAGAGCTCTATCTGTAGATTCTTGTATAACAAATGTCCTCGAGAAAAGAGCTCCCTATAGATTCTTATATGTATAACGCTCTCAAAGAAAAACCACGTTCTTTATATTAAAATCCCAAGAAACTGAAGCTGTAAGATATTATAGGATTTAAAAAACCTCATTTGCTTAAAAATGCATGAAAAGAAAATAACAGTGTCCATGTTTTGGGCACTTCTAAAATAGGTGCCCGTTTTCAAGATTTGTAATATTTAAAAAGTAGAAAAAAGAAAACTGCTTGAAACTTTTGAAATTTTTAAGATATTCAAAGCTATATTATTTCATTAGTTGCCAAATACGATTCACTACAAAATGAAGAAATTTTTTTTAAATATTTTTTCTGTGTATTTCCGCACTGTGCATTTCTGTTTTTTTTCCGTGCGGTATAAAAGAACCACCTTAAAAACTTATATCTTGCGCTGTTTTTAACGAATTTTTAAAAACTTTAAATAAATAATTATGTGCTTAATTTTAAATTGCTCTATTTTTTTATTTCATTTGAATAATAGCAATAAAGTTATAGCAAAAAATATAAAGCAAAAAAATTAGCTTTTTATAAAAATGTTCATATTTCCATAGATATTCACTCTAGGTTTACGAAATTATTATGTGGTCATTAAAAATAACATCTTAAATAATCGATACAAGTTACAATCGTATTGCTTTATTTCCTAACATAGGGTGCTCAAAAATAATTGTTTTCTTTCGTAATTTATTGTCGGTCTCCCAAACCTCTGAAAGCTTAAATTCTTATTGCTAAGATAGAAAAATTGCATGAACTAAACATCTCTTAAGTTTTAAAATAATCCTTAAGTATAGAGAAATTAAGAAAAATTTTAAAATCTCAAAGCGTTTCTTCCATTATTGTAGGGTAGTGTGTGTGCATATAGATATAAAAGATAGACATGTAATTCTGTTTTTTTTTTTTTTCAATTATATAATATTAATCGCACACTTAATTACATTATTATACTCGTATATTTTTACCACAGTTGTTGTAAATTGTACATAATATAGACCAATTTTTTCCGCTTTCTATTGTACAAAAACAATTGGATAGTATTACCAGCGTTAGTTAACTTAGTTAGTGCTTAACAAACACTATCTCGCAAGTTATTTTTCTTCGTAAATCTCATTGAAAATTATAACAAGCAAATTAAATGATTGAATGCAAATTATATTCCTCGCTCAACTTTAACGCACTAATATTTAATTTAAGATAGACTATCATTTATTTTATCCTCCTTTGCATCAACGTTTCTTTGTGAGAATTCATATTTTACTGCTTGAAAAATTTATCAAAAGTGCTCATTAGCGAAAACTATATAGATTTTCCATTAAATTTCAATATCCTATTCACGCAATTTTCTTTTATTAAGAAAAGAACTGATAATTAACAAGAAAATAAATTAACGTAAAAAATGATAAGGATAATTAATGGTACGACGAAAGAGAATTATTTGGCGCTTTTGATCAGAAGCATTTTTTTCTTTTACCAAGGCTTCTATGATTTCTATTTGGCTTAAGATTAGTTGATGAAAGGAGAGAAGATTATATAATATATTTTCTGGGTGTTGATTGATTGTTTTACAGAGCAAAATTAAGCTGAATTCATATTTTTATTAATTAATTTCATCCTTCTATTCTCGCCAGTGGAGGCGGTTTTAATTAGAAAGCAATAGTGTTATTAATTTCTAATGTAATACTTTGTAAGTTCTTGTTCTATAATTTCAAAACATAGAGTTATAATATTATCCCTTAAATTGATACTGCTAAGAAATATATGCTCCGATCTATTATTTATTGTATACTTTTTTATTTTCCAAAAACAAAAACTTAAATTTAAAAAAAAAAAACTAGAATTTTTTTCCCGAAAAACTTTAAATTTAAAAATGGGGTTTCCACAAAAAACTGTAATTTTTCAAATTTTAAAAATAGGTAAGCGTTTCGTTAAAATCCTTTCAGTGCATATAGTAGGATCAGAATCAAGAATTTTACAGAAATGAGGATACTTGTGTCCATTTTAACTCATGCATAATTTTATTAACGGAAATTGTTAATAGTTAAATTACAATTTAAAGTTACAATAGTAAAAAAATAGGCATTAAAAAGTGACTACTTTTAGAAAAAACGCAA
This sequence comes from Parasteatoda lunata, assembly GCA_949128135.1. NCBI lineage: Eukaryota > Metazoa > Arthropoda > Arachnida > Araneae > Theridiidae > Parasteatoda > Parasteatoda lunata. The sequence continues at coordinate 29,197,036 of OX421970.1, read as the reverse complement.
TGCAAACTGAAAATTCATTTATTTGTACCGCTTTTGAAAAACTGTCATTATACAGGATAAACTAAAGCTGTAATATTTTCCTCAAATTGAATTGCATTGCCCCTTATTGGTGGCCTGACGATTTGCGCATGATCCGCACTTTGCGGTAAAATAGTTCAACGAGGATTGATACCGCGCACCTTCGGTCTCTTCGTAGACTGACCTAATTGGTCACCCACCTTCTCACTAACAGCAGTCAGTGATGCTTGACTTCGATGATCTGAGCCATGCCTTTTGATCAGTCAACTATAGACGGAATTAGGTTTTATCATGCGCTGATATATTCCAAAAAAATTCATACCAATTCAACATTTAATTTATTTAGATGTTTGGCGTAACATATATTCGAATAAAAAATATTACTGAATCTAACGGAAAAAAAGAGTTATTAGGGTTTTTCAGCTCAGTTGGTTTTCAATGATTTTACCATGCATCATCAGTTCATACTGATAGTAAATCAGGTTAGATATTTCTAGAATAATTGATGCCTTATACTCAGAAACGCGGATTTTAGGCCACTGGATCTGGAGACCTGACTGGCTATCGACCTTCTAGAAAATCTGAAACAAGATGAGTTCAGGTGGCCGTTCAAGTTGTTCATTACAAAGAATTGCATCTCTTACGTAACAAAAATAGGGCTCGATGAACTAACAAATTTCCGTATTCAGTGACAGAAAATCTTCAGACTTCCTGCGGCTATTCAACATAACAGCCGCCCCAGACCATCATCCTCACTCATAGGTCAATTTCTTGGACATGAAGAGAAGCTGGTTTATATTATACATGAAAGAAATCAGGTAATCATCTAGGGCCTGGCTATAGCATTCCTGAACTAGCTGCCACCGAAGCATCTAAACTGTCTAATTTCTACAATGAAATCATGGTGTAAAGCTTTTATAATATTCAACATAGATATAAAAGGCGCCATACCTTGTATTTTACTAAGGTTTTTTTTTCATTTAGAAAACAATGATTCATATCTTCCGACGCGATGAAGATTACAAGCCTTTATGCGTGTGCATTATAATTGTTAAATATATATATATATATATATATATATATATATATATATATATATATATATATATATGATTCTTTTTAAACATAACGATTCGGGCCAAAAATTTCTTCAAATTTAAAATCTTCAAAATAATCTAAAAATTTTTTTGTATACTTCTTTAGTTACACTTATTATTATCTCACAGACAGCAGTCTATTTTATTGACATATCCTCTAGAAAAAAAATTTAAATAGAAATTCACCAAATCTTAAATGCCAGGAAAATGACATATTAGCTTAGAAGTTTTAAAAACAGTCATTTTAAGCTAATAGTAAGTAACTCAACTTAAGCCTTTATGTTAGATAGACCATAAATTGCTTAATTTAATTCTTTTTATCCACTGCAGAAAGAAACTAAAAAAATTTTGTTGCTGATATGTTCAGAATAAAATTGTGTATAATAATCAATCATTAAATAAATAAATAACTTTGATTAGATCCAAGCATATTACAATCATACATGAACTTCGTATTAGGTTAATATTTGCTTTCCCTCCTTACAGTATTAGCAGTTAAAAAAAATTCTGGTAACACTTCAATGTCATGGCATTCATAAGCCAGGATAATGACAAATTTCATTTTAAAGCATATAACTTTAGTTTAATTTTATATTTTGGCCTAAGACGTTTACATTCTGCAGAAAACAACAAAATAACTCAGATAGATGTATGTAGTTTATGTTATTAATGATTTCAAGAAGCCAGGAAAATGACAACACAAAATCCTACTCACCTTGAAATAAATTTTGAACCAGAAAATTGGTTCTTTATATATGCAACAAGTCATGTTCATATAGGAGGGTATCTAATCAATCTATTAACATAAGATATTGATTGCTGGCTCAATCTATTTTGGTTATAAACCACTAAATAAAAGTAGCCAGGAAAATGATAGATTTTCTTGGGACAAACAAATTATTGACGGAAAAAATTATTTTAAACGAAGTTTTTGTAAATAATACCCTCTGCGCATATTCTAGAAATGTTGAGATAAAAAAATTAGATATTGAAAAATTTATGGGAAGTTTTGAAGGAAACATTGTTTTGGACATGCCAGGAAAATGACATTTTGATGTTCAATTAAATTTTTTAAGTATACAAAACAGTCACTGCTAGTGCAAAGTCATTTTAAAAGGCAACAGCAATGCTATTTATTAATTTTTTGAAAAAAAGTTCTTTTAGTATTATAGTATTAGATCTTGGAGCAAGGGACAGTGAGTTGTCATATTTCGTGAGAATTACCCACATATATATATATATATATATATATATATACAGTCGAACTCGTTTATAACGAGCACAAAGGGACCGTAACATGTACTCGTTAAATACGAGTGCTCGTAATAAACGGGTCCTTAAAGCAGGCGTAATAAGAGGGGGGGGGGGGAGGTCAAATGATTGAGCTTACTTAAAATTTAATTAATACTTACTTACTTTAATTACATTAAATAAATTAATTAAATACTTTTCTTAATTTAATGACAACTAATTCCCCCCCCCCCCCCCCAACCAGCCGATAAGGCGAGAAATCAATACGTCACAGTCACGTGACTTTTCCCATGCTTTAGATTATAGCGATAAGGAAAATTAAGTTTCAGTTTGGGGTTTTTTTTTTTTTTTTTTTTTTTTTCTTTTTGATTTCGCTCGCATTTCTTATCATATTGAAAAGAAAGATAAGACAGAAAGACTAGAAAGATGAGAAAAAAGATTGCAAGACAGAAAAATATTGCTCGCTAAAACCGGGTCTTGCTCGTTAAAAGCGACTTCTGTTCCATAGACTTAACATTGATCCTACCAAATATTCTCGTTTCTCTCGGTAAATCCGAGTTCTCGTTATAAACGAGTTCGACTGTAGATATATATATATATATATATATATATTATAATAATTATAATATTATATTATAATATATTTAATATTATATTATTATTATTCATAAGTTCTTGGCGGTACTCGGATGAAATCTTAACATCATATTGGCATAACTTGATGGCAAGTAATAACTTTAACAAGGATTTAAATATTAAAGAAATATTTTGGTAATGACTATTTCTCTGATTTTTAAGTCTCCACATCTATATAAATCATTTCACGTCCACTCAATAACATTATGGAAAGTATTTTTTTTTATAGATTTAAGATCTAACTAGGGGTAAGAAAGATGTGAGCTTGAATGAATATCATTTGATTGCAAACAAGTGGCATTTAGTAATTTTCAATATTGTTCACACCATTTGTTAAAAAAAAATTTTTTTTTATCAAAGACAACTTATAATGAATGAGTGAAATTATAAATGAAATAGGGAATAAATGTGAGATCAAGATAGTGAAAGAGTGAGTAAATCAGAATTAAATGGAACAAATTAATCTATGAATGGGTAAATTTAATTGACCTGTTAGTAAATCAGCTAATCATTGAATATATGAAGAAATAGATATGAGGTTTAGTAAATATTTTAATCAATGAATAGACGGATCTGTTTAAAAGCAAAGAAATGAAAAATTATCTATTCTATAACGAATAAGATGTTGAAATAATAAATAGAAAAGTGAATGATTGAGTTAAGAAAATAATTAGAAAAAGGAAATGATTGAATGAGTAATTGAAATAATATAAAGAAAAGTAAACGGCTGAGAGAGTGAAATGATTAGGAAAAAAGTGTATGATTGAGTGAGTGAACGAGTGAGTTTTCGGAGAAGCGAATGGGTAGAATAAGAGATGAAAGAAGCAAACTAATTTGTGGATTTGAATTTGAGGATAAATTGAAATGGCATATTAGTAAATTAGCTAATCATTGAATACGGGAGAAAGTAAATGAAAGGTTTAGTAAATGTTCTAACCAATGAATACGCACATACGTCTAAAAATGAATAAATATAAAACTATCTATTCTATAATGAATGGGTGAGTGAAATAATAAATAGAAAAGTGGATGATTGAGTGAATAAACTCATAAAAAATTTTTTCAATGAAATGAGAAGTGAAATAATGAATGAGTGAGTGAATTTGTTCTACAGCAATCGAAGACCGCAATTTTTTTTATAGTTTATTTGATCCACACCTTCTTATGAAACACATTCTGCATTAAGTTACATTTAAACTGAAAACATGATACTTTAGTTGTTGTTGTTGCTTATCCCCTTGGTCCAGAGCCCTAGACCAAGTCCAGAAGATCATGTCGCATCAGCAAGTCAATGATACTTTAGTAAAGAAAATATGTTTATTTGTTACGGAATATCCTTAATATATGACTATTTGGAAGTTCTTATAACAAATAAAAAAGGAAGCATCAGCATAATAATGTAAGATATTTCTTAAAGAAATTACTTGGCGGGATTAGAGACTCGTTAATGTTCCCTCTATAGATTCACAATATCGTTTATCCATTAGTTTCAAAATATACAAGCTAACTTTCCTTCTATCTGAATATCCGGCGCATTAGTCAGCTTTTGGTTTTCGAGCCCCATTATCAGTCAAAGGAACAATAATATGGACGTTAATGCCCCCTTCTCTCATTATAAGCCAATAATCCTTTAGTCGCCACTGATTTTCGCCTAATTATCTTTGGGATCTTAAAGGCTGAGATAGGAAAAATATTATATTTGACGCAAGAATCGATTCTCATTTGTGCTATTTTCCATTTAAAATAAAACTTGCCGAAATGGCTTATTTTAATGAACTAGTTTGCATTTAAAATAAGATATTGCATTGACTTTTATGGCAAGTTATTCATTATATTAGAATTTTACTGAGTGCATTGAATCGTTGAAAAATTTATTTTCCTCTTAAAGCATAAAATTACATTAATTGTACAAAATGATGGGTTGGTAATTATAAAGAAAATTTGAATGTGAGTTTACAATCGTTTAACACTTAGTGCAAATTGCAACGTCATTTATTCCAAAACAAACAAGGAGCTGACACGACGAGTTTCGGTGTATGCGAGACAGCTGTTTTGATTATCGATATTTATCGATTATGCTTAGCTAGCATTTAATCACTTCCAAATGCAGAAACCATTTGTTTCATTTTTCATTTTGCACAATCATAGCCAATAAGCTTTTCCATCCGTTATGGTAATCCAAGCATTATTTTAATTGGTTCAAAGCATATTTCGAGTAATTATTTGATTGCCAAAAGGTATTAAATGAAAGTTTAAATTCGAAAGTTGCCTTTTGCATGCATAATGGGATGAATTAATTTTCCTAGAGATAGTTAAACGTCGCTTTCGAAAATTTGTTTTGCTTAAAGTTTAAATACGAGGAACTAATCAAATGAAAGAACACATTAAATGTGTTAATTATATCTGCATGTAAACTTTCAATCATGTTTGATAGCATATGATTTTAATTTGTGTTTCAAAACATGCGTTAGTTTTTAAATAAAAATAATTTATTAGTACGAAATTTTAATCTTTTTTTATTCTTTGATCGTTAAATTTTCAATGAATTTGAAATTTAACAATTTGAAGAAGAAAAAAGACGTGTATTTTTAGATATTTGTATTTCTCAATGCATTTCAATAATTTTTGCTTCTATAATTTTCGGATAACCTGTAGACGAGTATTTGTTACAATTTATTTGGTTAGTTTTATAGACGAGAGATATAAAATTATATGCATAACTTGTATTTAATAAAGCATATTTATAATCAAAAACTTGGTTATTAAATTATTTGAGGAAAGAAGTACTTAATAACGTTATTTTAAAGTTATTTTACAAACAATAACTTTAAAATTTAAGTTTTGGTTATTATGTACTATTTTTATCAGCAATCGTGCTTACGTAATAAGATTTAATGGATGTCTCTGTGATTACAGTCAATATGCAAGCTTTTCAGTGTTCATTTTCATCTCAATATCCACTTTCAGTCATGTTTTTTTTTCCTTTCTTTTCTTTTTTTCTTTTTTTAAAAATTAGTAATATATTCCTCTAAAGGTGTAGACTTCATAGATTTTATAACTTTAATTCCAGAAAATCAGTGGCGTGCTGATTAGTTGGGGTTGTGGGGTAGATTGGAGTAGGGGTAGAGGGACAAAAGGCTACATTCATCCAACCTAAAGAGAACATCTATTCGACCACTAAAGATATTAAAATTTAATATCTTTTACAATTATCATAGTTATAGAATTAAATTTTTAACTGATAAAACTTTGGCTCAACCAAAATATTTTATGAACAAGAAACTCTGATGTTCAAATAAATTTAATGGAGACGTTTTAGGGCCTTAAAATGTAAATATTCTTTACATTGAAGAAAAACGTAAAAATGATAAATTAAATACTTCTTACAATGGAAGAGTTTCCATCGTTACATACTTACGTAATGGATTTAATTTTCATGAATAAATATCTTTCCAATGTTTTCTTTTTAATATTCTTTTTCCTCTTTACACACTCCCCCTTAATGATATCTATTTTTAGGGGCATCTAATCGAAAAATTAGCCTCGGGCATCCCAACACACCTCTGCATGTCACTGTAAAAAAAGTTCGCAAAGATATTTTCCTCCTAAACGAGTGAGCATGTCTCCTAAACGAGTGAGTTGCAAATCATTGTAAGTTAAGAGCGAGATTCAGAAAAAATAAAGAGATTCCGAAGAAAATTTTTTTTTAAATGTTGCTCAATTACATAAAAAAAAATAATTAAAAAAAAAAAATCCTAAAATATTACTGTAAAAAAAGACATTCATAGTGACCGCATTTTTTACCGTAAAATTCAATTTTGTAGTAATATTTACTAAATCACTGTAATTCAATAAATATTATTGTAAAAATTACGGTATAAAATGTTACGTTAAAAATGGTTCTTATGGTAAAAAGTACCGGCAGACAGAATGCCGGTACTTTTTACCATAATTTTTCAGAAATATTTTTTACATTGTACTCCAAAAATCTTTAAGAGAGTAACTAGATTGCACATTAAAAATTTTGGTGAAGGAAGCTAAAAATTGCTATTTAGTTCAAAGTGTGTCACGCAGAATTATGATGTATGCCGCAAGTAGTACGTGGAATTTGAGTTGCTATAATCCTATCGAGATGCCGTTTCGTAATTTTCAACATTTTTATTTTCCTCTAAATTTTATTTTCCTTTTAAATGATATAAATCATAAAAACAAAAGCAAACACTACTGCTAAAAAATATTTTTATTGCCTAATTAATCAGTACCATGATCCTGATGCTGCTTGTAGTGCCCTGGCCTCTTTTAAGATTTTGGATAATTTTTTTTTTTGTTAGTAGCATTTTTCTCGTAGTTAGTAATTTTGAGAAGTTTCAGATCTTCTTAGGATGTATCTAAACCATTGAATTTCCTTTTATTCTTATATTTGTAAAAATGTTTAAGATAGAATATGATTAATTTGAAAACAATTGAACTTTGAAGGCTATATAGATATTCAGGTGCATACATCTGGTGAACAAAGATACACCGAATTCACCGTTATCGGTAATCGCAAACACATTTTTAATTATAGGTATCAGTATTTACCTGTTATAAAGGCTACATAAATAAAAGTTTAAAAAACAGGACAATAATTTTTTTAACAAAGCGTAAAAGTTAAAAATAAAGTGACGAACTTTTGCACTTTTAGAATAAATATCTCTTAATTATAGTTAATAGTTTAAAAATAATAAACTACAGTGTAAAAAAATCCATATCGAATCTCGGTAATAAGGAGCTTTTTACCGTAAAATATTTTTACCTTCTATTATACTCTACTGTTACAGGACAAAGAAACTGGTAAACCGTAATTTTACAGACCGTAAACCGTAATAATTACCATAAAATCTCTGATTGGTAAACCGTAACTGACTGGTGAATCTTTACTGGTAAACCGTAATAATTACCATAAAATCTCTGAATCATTCTGATTAAATAAATATTACTGTTAAAATTACGGTGTAATATCTTACGGTAAAATGGATTTTGCGGATGATGCACCCAAAGTGCCGGTACTTTATACCGTAAAATTTTATGTGGATTTTTTTTACTGTGTAGTTTAAATAACTAAATAAAGTAGTTACAATACAACAGATAGCAAAAATATAAATTAAATCACATAAATGCATAGTTGCGCTGAATGAGAAAAAAAGTATACTTGTTAATATACTCAGACGCTTTAAATTAATAATGTAAAAGAATTATGTTTTGACTCTAATTACGCGAACTGATAAGGTTTACCTAAACGCAATTTTCAATATTTATTTCTAAATACAAAATTTAACCTTATTTATATAAAGTAAAATTTATTATAATGTGAGCATAAATTAATAAAACATAAAGTATGCAAACATTGCCTTAACGCAATTTGTCTTCATTAAGAAGAAAACCCATTCTAGCTTCAGGCGTATCCTCTTAATTCCTTCGAAAAGTTTAATTAATAAAATTTAAGTGCTCTTGAATAATAGCAGAGAAATATCGGATAAAAGATTATACATCAGTAATAAAATTGAAGCAGCAATTAATTAATAGAATAATAATTTTAATTTTGGTAAATTCGCCATTAAATAGTATTTGATTGCAGTTAATTTTATTAACTAGATATGTTTATTTCTTATTCTATAAATAAATTATTTACATAAATATTTACGTATCTAAAGGTAAAAATCAATATAACATCTGTAATAAATAAAGCAACAATGAAAGCATAAAACGTGATTCGTTATAACGTTAATAACCGAAATTATAGTAATAGAATAGTAATTTTTGAGATTTATGCGTGATGTTATATTAACGTAAATAAAGCACAAATAAAGGCACAGAAATGGACATACTATAATAGTTTTGATTGTATAAGCAAGGATCTTCTTCAGCGTCGAAACCTAAAAGTTTGTTTCTATTTACTATTCCTTCCATATGTGTGTTTCTTCCTTGAGTACAGTTCTAGTTTTTATAACAGAAATTATAGTATGTACATTGGGTCTTTATTATTGCTCTATTGACGTTGTTGCTTTATTCACGAGTAGAAAAAAATATACATTTCTTCGCTTAGATGAGTAATAAGTTTAAAACAACAATGTATTATTACAAAAATTATTTTATTGTGATAAATTCTATATGCCATTATATACATATTGATAAGACCAATTTATCGCCCGGTAGCTGAGTGGTAGCGCTTCGCGCTCCTGTGCCACAGGTCCTGGGTTCGATCCTCGAGCCGGACAAGGTTGACTCAGCCTTTCATCCCTTGAGTGGGTCGATAAATGAGTACCAAGCATGCTTGGGAACTAAACACTGGGGGTTCCGCGTTCGGCTGACCACCTGACCGGAACATCTGCTCCTGCACCCCAGAGCCCAAGGTCAAGAAAACTTAGATGGGCTCAGTAGGCCTTGGCCCTCTATGGGCTGTCGAGCCACTGAATTTAGTTTTTTTAAGACCAATTTACCAAGGCTTAGAAAATAAAGGCACTGAATTGTCATTGAGAATTATTGCGGTTCATTCCTCAGCTATGGCTTAAAGCCCACCCAGCTTCAGATTGGTGGGGATCAACTTGCATGGAAAGTAAAGGCGGACAAAGATGACCAAATTGCCACAATCATGTCGTTGGGAGCGAAATTGTGAAGCTTAAACTTCGTTGATCCTACTGGCTGTTGTACTGACCTAGCGGGCTGTTGTGGCTTACTTTAAGTCCGATGAAAGTTATTTTGTTTATTATGCTTTTGGGAATAATTAGATTTTTCATTTATCTTTTACTCATGTTTTACTTCATTTTATTTATTTATAAAGTCTCTTTTTAAAAAATGAAGTGAATTGGCTCTGAAGTGAATCAGAAAAATTCGTTCACTTTCAAAAAATTTTAATTAATGTTGGAAAGCAATTAAGCAAATTATCAAGTGATTTGAATTGAATTTATTTTACAAGATTATTCATACAAGAAAATTTTATAATTATCTTGATTGGATTTCGGCAAACTTGTTAAAAATAAAACTACAAAAAAAATTTAAGGGGTAAAATTTCTTATAAAAACTACAGGTAAATAAATGTTGAATGAACCCTATTTTATTTAAACAATGAAAAAATGAGTGCAAAAATTTTTTGAATCTCTCAATTAAACTAATGTTTGATGAATTTCTTTTTCATTTAATTATTTTATCACGGTATTTAGTTCATTATTTTTAGTACACTTCATTATTCTGAAGCATGTGTTATATTTTTGTAGAAGTTTTAGTGTAATTATTAAAAATAAAGCAACATTGAAATAAACGGAGAAAAACTTCTTTAAAAAAGAAACGATGCATAAATGGATACTCACTGAACCCATTAATAATTAAATAACGGAAAAAAAATAATTGTAATAACATTTTGAATCTTTCAATGCAAATAATGTTTGATAAGTTTTTTCAAATTTAATTATTTTATCAGCTTACGAAATACCAAAAACGTATTCATAAGACTACCCACATATGGCTATTTTTTAAAACATTATTGAGTAGAATTGTTATTCGATTTGATAAAGTCTTATATTTATGGCAACAGCTGGAATCTTCAGAACTTCGAAATTTCCGGTCTCTGACATTTTAAGTTAATTAAATTGAAGTTCCTTTTGATCTTTTGGAACAGCTGTTATAAAATACTTTGTCTCGCTTTGTACCACGCTCCAATAATTTTAGCAGCTTTTGTGAAAGCGTCAAACTGGTCATTTTTTGTATTAAAAGAACCATTTTAATTAACGAATCTTTCTTTTACATTGTTATAATATGCATGGGTACGCCTCAGATTTTCAAATGAAAAATTCAATTAAATGAGTTTTTTTATGAATACTTTTTTTTTATTATAGCTTGAAATAAAATTAATTTATTTGTTGATGTAATAGCACTTAAACAATTCGATGACCCCTTAAAAGTGCTAAATGTAACGGAAATATAATTTTTGTCAAAAATTTTAGTTAGATTAGAAAACTTCATAAATTTAATTTAAATGATATAAATATACATCTGAAAATAAGCCATTGTGCTTGCTTTGAATGAAATATAATTTTTTTTTTTACGAAAAAATATTGTTTTGAAAGGAAATACTCTGTATATATTTGGACAGTTTTTTTTAATATAAAACTATTTGGCGTATATTCACTTATTAGTCATAAACTTTTATGTATTAAATCTAGTAACAGCTAAGTTTCATTAAACATATTTCAAAATAGAGCTATAATATATTTATATATGATCATTCAATAGAAATTACATATTTAGCAAAAATATAAACTCAAAAATAATAATAAAAAATAGCAAATAAATATAAATAAGAGAATAAATATCTATAACAAAACAAATATAAGTAATTCTAATATAAAAAATAAATTAGTTGAATAATTTTCCAATTTAAGAATAATTATTTAATCATTTAAAATGAATTGGGGAATAATTTTTAAATGATTTCTTTTACGAAGAAAGAAAGAGAAAGAAAGTTAAACAGTTCGATTGAGTTTTCTTAATAATAAGTTATACATATGTTATTTTGTTTGCATTTAAGCTTAGCTTTTAAATCATGTCATTTCATGTTGTAAAAATTAAATATATCTAACCCATTAAATTGGAAATAGACTTAGTTTTTCAAAGAAATACACATTTCTCAAAAATATAATCGAATTCTTACACTGAGAAAAAAAGTATAATCAGAATCAGAATTATGGTAAAATTTACGGTGTTTCCGGATCTATGGGTACACCAAAAACCTTGGAAATTTTCATAAGAGAGATTTGGTAATGATTTTGATAAAGTTAACAATAAGTTATGGTTTTATAATATGTGATATGAGCTGATAATTTTATCATAATATTTTAAAGCATAGCATAAAAACCATTTATTAGGTTAACTTTACTTTTCAATTTTGTATTCTTTCTAAATGTGAGGTAAAAATAATTATATTTTAAAAAACTGAATTTCAGGCAAGCCGTTACCGTAAAAGCCGAAAAATTACCAAATGATTTATATACAGTATATTTTGGTAATTTAAATACAGTATATTTTGGTTTTATTAGCCAGAATTATGTTTTTTTTTTTTTTCTTTTAAAAAATCAGAATTGTCTTTACCATACAGTACGAAAATTTTATTAGAATTTTTTTTTCCGAGTAGAAACAAACATTTTGTCTTCGAAAATAAAATAATTTTTTTTAAATTAATAAAATTTTAGAAAACAAACATTTTGTTTTAATAAAATGAACTAAATTTTGGAATGCATTTTTTTTTCTTCGAAAATAGAACTAAATCTTAGAAACAACCTTTTTTTTTGAAAAAAATTTCTTTTTAAAAAATTTGTTAAAACATAGGGCATTAGAAAACAAACATTTTACTTAATAAGTGGGTTGAATCTCTGAAATCAATAATTTTCTTTCAAAAATGAACTAATGTTATGCAATTTTTTGAAATTAATAAATTAAATTTCAGAAATCAAATATTATATTTAAAAAATTCAAATAAATCTAAGTATTAAACATAAATCGTAGTATTAAACTTATATCTTAGTATTAAACATAAATCTTATAACGTATTCGATAAGCTCAATCTGAAATATAATATATCCAATATGTAACATTTAAAAAAATATAATCTTATTCATAAAAAGTTTGATATTCCAATAAGTAGTGCAGAATCTTTTATGATCTTTTATACAAACTACCTTTAGAGATAAAATTTCATTGAAAGAATGTCGCCATTTACGATGCTTTCAAAAAGACGGCGTATCTCGAAAATTGGATAGTCAGTTTTTTTCTTCTTCTTCAGATTTTAACACAGTTTATTATTTTTTCAAGCTGTGAAAAAAAAAGTTTTCGCATAAAAAAACTCTGAAGTCGGTGAGTTAGTCGGTCTCAAAACAGCTATAAATTTGGCGGCTGTAATTGGGAATGACATTTACACTTTGTAATCCAGACAAAAAATTCTTGCCAAGGAAAAAAGATGTCCTTACTGGTCATTCAGGGGACATAAATTTTTAAGAGTGAGAATATAGTTAGAAACGCAAGGGTTGACATTTGATGCGTCTGATAAATATATTTTATAAGTATAATGTTATACATAATTTGTTTTTTAATTTTTTAAGCTGAAATTAAGCATATATTAATTTCAAACATTTTTTTAAAGAAACTATATTTTAGAAATTTTACAGTTGTATTACGACACCGAAAAAATTATCGATATTTTATTTTATTGTTGATACTATCGAGATTTTTAGCATTCGATAGTATCGGTTGATATCGAGAGTTCTCCTTCGATAGTGTCGACGGATCGCATCAATACTTTCTTTTTACTTTATAGAAAAAATTATTAATCTTATTTTTACAAAAGTATAAACATATTCCAATGAGCCTTTTCATTTACTCTCAATACTTCATGGGGCTATTTAAATACACAATCCTCTGGTCTAATTTAGTTGCCAAGGACGATTAGTTGATTATGCCTCGTGAAATCTTGTACGGCGCTCAAAATAAAAATAAAAAACGTTCACGTTCTGTTCTAGGAATCAATTTTAATATTTTGAGGGAGTGACTTCAAGTATGAAAATTTATTTGTGCAGACAGTATTTAAAGTTACGGAAATCAGACACAAAAACGTACTTTCTCGTAAAAACGTAAATAAACTTTCCATTTTTTCGCCGGATTCAGATTTCGCAATCGACGCAATCTGGGAAATATGGTCACGATAGTTTGGGTAGGGGAGGGGTACAAAGTTTGAAACCCTGAATATTAATTTTATTCTTTGTATGACATTGCAAGAAGATTTATAGCGAAGAGAAAATTTTTTTACATAATTATAAAATTCATTTATCCATACTCAATTCCACTTACAGTAAATATTTATATTTTTTATTATTTAATTTAAAAATAGTCGAAAAACTTTCGAATCAAAATCAATCGATTGTTAGTTATACAATTTTATATTAGTTATACAATTATACATTATTTTGAAAAAGGAAATTTTAAAAGGCGAAATACAAAATTTGAGCCAAATCGGTTAAATAGTTCCTGAAAAATGAAATTTTGAAAAAGTCGTATTTTTAAATTTGATTTTTCAGGAACTGTTTGTTCCTGATTGCACTCAAATTTTATAGTTTTTCATTTAAAAATTAATTGTACATTAACTCGTTACAATAGATCTTCTAATGCAGACTTCGATTTTCGTACAGCATATATCAAAGTAATATCCATCTTTTTTGTTTCTTCAAAACACATATCTGATTCAACTGTTATCCCCAAAAAGCAATCGAGCGTTGTTAAGTTTTTTCAACACTTTAAAATAGAATTGTTTATTATTTATTTAGTTTTTTTAATTAAATATATGCGTTTAGTTAAGAAGGTATAAAAGGCCTGTTAAGAAGGCATATTGCTTTTAAAAATTTCTCTGCACGCATAACAGGCATCATATCATAATTGTTAATCAAATCCCGCCATTCATTCGCTGATTGCCGCAAAAAGTGTTAATTATTATAACACAATAGAATATTCTAAGCAAACTTGTTCAGATAACACTGGAGAACAATTTTTTGTTGCATTTATACAAATACTTAATCTTGCTTAATTCATGTGTGGAAATATTAAATAAGTTTTGCTCCTAAAACTGCAGGTTTTTTTTAATGGCATTTTTAGCCTTTTTCTGTCAAAATGTACATGTTTAAAAAATTTATAAATAGCACGGAGTTGCGTGAATGTGGCGACAAACTCTTAGGGGAGTTAGGGCACATCAACAGGATAAACCTTGCATTGCAAATCAAGTCAGGAAAATTTGCCGTACGCCACTTGGGGCGCTTCCCTATAACGACCCATTCAGAAGCACACGAAGAAACAATTTATTCTAGGGAAGCTATGACATTTTCGGGATGGGTTTTTATGCAATTTTAATCCTGATTATGTGCTTCAATTCCCCCAGAGATTTCTCGCAACATTTACATGCTCTCGTATTATATATAATGTTTTTAAACTTGTACGTTTCGACAAAAAACTGGACTAAAAATGTCATTTAAAAAGAAAAGAAACTTGGAGAGAGAAGTCGATTTCAGATATGAAATAAGCGATATGAAAGTATCTGTTGAAAATTTTCATGTAATAGAAAACAAAAAAATTCTGCTCCCTAGTGCAATTAACGTTTACTAAACTTTTAACAAACTAAACTTTTCCTGAAAAGATCGAATGTTTACTTAAAAATTATTTGTTCTTTTTTTTCAATCTTTCTAAGATAAGCAACTGAAAACTGTTTTGTTGAAACTCACGTATGAGAAATATTTTAATACATAAGTGCTTTTTTAAGATATTCGTGTTTACATAAAGAAGGCATTGCTTATAAACAAACAGCTCTAAACATATCTACCACCCACAAATTTGGCTATTTTAGCCACTCTTCTGTTTCGTTTGCAATACACTTTCTCACTACAATAGATCTCCTAACGCAAACAAACTCCTATTTTCGCACGGCATACATCAAAGCAATATCCGTCTTTTCTGTTTCATCAAAACGCGCCTCTGATTCAGCTGATTTTCCCCAAAAAGCAATCGGGCGTTGCCAAGTTTATACCAGCTTTCATTCTGCTTATAAATGCCTTCTACAACATCTTCAAGGAATTTTCCAGTTGTTTGACAGAATGGCAGATAACAAAGCTTTTACCGAAGGCCATTAACAAAAGCCGAAATACAACATCTCAGCAGTTTCGAACGCCAGCAGTGATTACCTGGCTGCTGCAACTTAGGCTTTCGTTAAGTGAACTATCTTTGCACTCAAAACCCATCTAAACGCTGACAAACAGTTTCCGTTGAGATTGAGGAATGGTAACTTGCCAAGCGAGGCTCGGGAAGAAATCCTTTTCTAAACTGAAATGAACTGGACTACAAATTTCACGCCTCGTATGTTACGTTCTTCAATCAGGTGGAATGTGCCAGAGAGAAAAAAATTGTATTTCCTTGCTTTTATTGCTGTTTCTGTTTCTAAATTTAAACCTTGTAGGTATATGGCAAGATCTTCTGTTGAGATCTTTATTATAAAAAAACATGCGAGAAACTCTTAACAGTACCTATTAATTGGTAATTCCAATAAATACAGCCTTTTCATGACAGCTTATTTGAATATATTTCCGTTGCTTCTTTCGAAAAAAAAAATTATTTGCTTTTTTTAAATACCGTAAAGCACCAATTAGACGTTTCTCATTTATTCGTTGTTTTCATTTGTATGTGATATTTCGTTGCAGTAAAAGTTCATTCTTTATCTATGCAATGCTAAAATTGTTCGTATATACAACGGGAACAAAAACATAAATTGTCGATTATACATCAGTTTATTTCGTTTTTTTTATTTTCTTATTAAAAAAAAAGAAAGAAAAACATAATGTTTATTTGAATTTTATGCAAGAAAAACTCTGAGTGAGGCTATAAAAAGAAATTTTAACATCAAAGATTTTTTTGTGTCATTAATGTCGAATTATATGGAAATAATAGTACAGATTTGTGCATATAGAATGCCAGTTAGGTATGATTTTTTATTCACTTTAGTAGAAGATGCTTTGTTTTAAATTTTGATATCTACTATCATTATTGTTTTCTATATCAAGAAGTACCAAACTAAAATAATTTCTATTAATTTATTTAATTTTCACCTAAGAGCCTCTTTATTTTTAAGATGATTTCCTTTCTTGAAAGACATAGGTTCCTTGAAAGGCATATAAATTGTGCTCTGCTTTACTTCGTGCAGCAGCTGAATTGAAGTGAGCAAAACACGAGAAAAAGTTAAACTTGAATAAAGTAAAATAACGTAAATAAAGCCCAAATGAACGCACAAAAATGGATACGTTCATTTTTAGATTGAATGTTGTTTAATATCAGCTAGCGCCTCCATGTTAGCTATGAAAATGGCACAAAAATCAACGTAAAAAAAAACAACCTTAGTTTCAACTTGATTCAAGCTACCTTATTTGGACACCTAAAAACATACAAAAATTGAGAATTCCTTTTTGATTTCAATAATTTTCATCTAGGTCGAAAAATATTGCCAAGTTGGAGATTTTTTAAGAATTTGTAAATATTTGAGCTATCTGTACGTTTAAAAGATCAAGTGATTTTTTCAGCAATATAGTATTTGTGGTTTTTGCTTTGCTTTGCTTTAAATTCAACTGCCTTGAACTGGATGCCTGCAAGTGATGTCATCGTAGGTAAATCGAGGCAGTTGTCGATACAGAAGCCAATCAGGTTCGACACACAAACGTGACGCCGCTGAAACATATTCAATAAAATCTGATTTAAATCACATGGTTGGGCTTAATCACTTCACTTTTGCTCGAACTGTAACTAACAGATTGTGGCTTTTTTTATTTAATTAATTTTATTTACGGAAGATTTCGAAAAACACAGGAATGTTGAAAGCAATGAAAAAAACTGTTATAAATATTGAAAAAAATATTAAGATCTAAACAAAAAGGCAAAATGGATTTTACAAGGATTTTTTTTTTCTTTTAAAATCTATCACTATTATCACATAAATACAAAAGTTGTCGAAAATCATCAATCATCAGAATTTATAGCTCTAGATATTTTCAATTTAGCATTGAAAATAAATAGTTTAATGGAACAATTAATCTGCATCCAACTGCGATGTAGCAGTTATAATGTTATGTACGTTATAAATGTTATTGCATTTCGTTATTTATTTTTATTTATTTATTTATTTATTTATTTTTTTTTTTTTTTTGGCTTTTGTTATAATACGCTTTTGGACCTGCTGTTTCCGAGGACTTTTGATTTTTAAACAATACAACGTACAAATATGTACTATTTTTTGAAAAAGTCGCATTGCTGAAACATTCTTATTTGCTGATTATTATAAGAATTTGTTGTAAATTAACGATTACAAACTATTCCTTTTATTAACAAAATTAAGCTTAATGTCTCCTTCTGATGGAAAAGGGATTATAATTCCTGCATGCCAACTTGCGGCATGTTAACTTCATTTATTTAGTTACCAACGAATCCCTAAAATCACTAAAACGTGTTTTATTAATCCTAGTAACCAAATTTTAAATTTTAAGATTATGAGAATTTTTAAAATTTAAACATAAAAAAACTTACAACTTCGGAAAGCTCGAAAAATAACTGAAAACTTAAAACTTAAAATTCGATAACTAATTTTAATAGAACATATTTTAGTGAATAAGATGAAGGAAACATTATTCAAAAGTATTAATTGGATACTTGACAAATCAGAAAATTCCGGACACATTATTTATTCTCTGTAGATTAACACGTTGAAGAAACACCTTTTTATCGTTGAAGGAGATCCTTAAATGGTTTTTTTAAGACTTCACTATAATCAGGAACACATTCTTTACACCCACCCCTATAATAACTGGTAAATTTACAAGAGATTTGTTCTAAGATTTATCAATATGGCGATTGGGATAGGAGTTTAAAACTGAAATAACCAATAAATTATAAAGTGTTTGTTTTGTTGTTTTTTTAATTAAGTAAATCTGAAGATTTTTTTTTACACACATGTTTTATAATTAAAATTAAACTCACCAAAACTATAAATTAGACTAAACATACATTAAACTAAAATATGGAATATCAATTTAAATTTTTATTATTTAGATTGAATAAAAAAACTATCGCATTTTAGATAAAGTGAATATTTTTAAGACTGATATACCAATTAAGCATGCCCAATTTAGTTATTTTGTCCATTAATTTGTTGGTGATGCCAAAGTTTTTGTTTTACTTTGACCTTTTAAGAAACCGTTTTCCACTAACAAAAGCAGAGTTTAACATAATTTTTTTTACGGTAAATTTTTTTGGTAAAACGATAGAAGTGAAACTTGGCGAATCAAAACGTTTTTTGGCAAGCCAACGTTATTTATAACTATCACACTTTAAATCTGCTGCTCTGACAATCTTCAAACTCAGTTAAGCATCATATTTAAATAAATGTTCTTTTTAAACCTGCGCAATGCTTTCCATTGTTCTAATGCAATTTAATCACCCTGATGACACACCCATATATTAAATCTTGACCTAAACTGGTTAGTTAAAAAAAGATTGATATAGAAATTAGCTTAGGAAAACATCAATTACCTCCACCCTAAAAGGTTTCTTGGATCAAGGCCAGTAGAATACAATCAAATGATTAAATTAACAGGAAATAAAAGAACCTATATTAATGGATTAAGCGTGTTAAAAAGGTTTTTTATTGTTAGACACTTTTGTCTTTCTTTTCCTACATGGGAAGTGAGAAAAAGGGGGAAAAAAAGGCATTCAGAGTTAGGATTGGATGTCACAGAAAAAGTTTGGTTGATATAAAGTTAAATTTTCATTCCTATGCTTTTTACAAATGAACTAAATA
The DNA here is from genome assembly GCA_949128135.1 of Parasteatoda lunata. Taxonomy (NCBI): domain Eukaryota; kingdom Metazoa; phylum Arthropoda; class Arachnida; order Araneae; family Theridiidae; genus Parasteatoda; species Parasteatoda lunata. The sequence continues at coordinate 29,177,632 of OX421970.1, read as the reverse complement.
CGTCAGATTTAATAAATGATTTTTGTTTTGACAAGTAAAATGATTTATTTGCTATATTTATTTTTAAAAAAATAAGCCTGATGTAACACATAAATGACCCAAATAATTTGTTAAAAGCATCTCAAAATAACGCTAAAAAAATTACGTTAAAAATATCAAAATGCAAATGAATTAGGGCAGGCTTGCTTTTCTGCAAATTTTTCTATATTTTAATTATTTAAGCGAAAGAGAGTTTGTCATGAAAGATTTCGCCCACTGTATGGCGTCTTCATTTCACCATTTTCAAAAAATTTAAAATGAAAAAGATAGATTAACACATGCATATGTGTTTGTTATCATATTTAAAAAATATATATATATTTAAATATATATATAAACTTTTCATTCACTACACTTAATGTCTATTAAGAATAACATTTATTTTTCTTAAATTCATAATAAATTACGCAAAATAAAATTAAGTTGAAATAATTTTTGTTTTAATTTTAAGGGGAGCTCATGTTTGTAATTTAAAAATAATAACATTCGAAAAATTAACCATATAAATATTCATGCATGTTACATACATCAATTAGTTAAAGTTACTTAATCAATGTACATTGAAATTCAATTACAAAAACTCTTTGGAGTTAATAACTTTGTAATGAAAGCCTTTAAAGTAAGCTTGTAATTAAATTCTATTCATTTCAAAATCCCTACTAATTCCTCAATAATTTATTTTAATAGCTCATGTACAGCTTTACAACATATCCTGTAAAGTTGTGATAAATTCTCGAGTGAGGTAACTTTCTTTATTTTAAATCCTTATCCTTATCAAATTTTAATAATGATCACCTTTTACGCATTTAATCGACTTAGTTAGATAAAACAACTCAGAATTGGTGTTTAAACGCGGTTGTTTAAATTTTAATTCTCACTTCCTTTTAAAGATCTCATTATTTTAATTTAATTACTTTTTATTATCTAGAAAGCTTTCACTTTCCATAAATCGAAGTAAAAATAACTCAAGCATTTCTATTTTATGCTTAAAAGATGCGTAATTAAGGAAGTATCTGATAACAGAGATATTTTTAGTTAATATGTTATGCTTTAACATTCAGTTTATTTAAGATTATATCTAAAGTTGTAACTAAAAATTTATACAGTCTATCTAAGAATTTAGTATCCAATAAATTTATCAAGCACGTAGTATAAGAATTTTTTTTTGTCTACTAATAAATATTAGAAGCCATTTTTTAAAAGTAATTTTAACGATGTTTTATTAATTTTTAAATACTTATAGCAGGGGTGGCCAACCTGCGGCTCTTTAAAGGATTATTTGTTGCTCTCGATAAATGTACCCGAGTTCCCTTTTCATTTTTGTGTTATTATGTTTCAATATTTTTCTGAACCCATTTGAAATTAACATAATTCAAGGTAAGTTTTCCATTTCCAGTATAATTATGACCCAAAAAGCATCTGAAGAATTAGAATTAATAGAGATGCAAGACGATCAAGCTCTACAATTAAAATATAAGTCGAGGTCGATTACTGAATTTTGGAAATTTGTACCAGAATCGAAGTATCCCGAATTAAAAAAGGCTGCTTGTCAAATTATTTCAATATTCGGAACAACATACTTATGCGAATCATTTTATTCCACTTTAAAATTCGTGAAATCCAAACACCAATCAGTATTAACTAACCAGCATCTCAAAGAATAACTGAGAAGTGCTGTCACCTATTATTCTCCAAATTTTAAAGAATTGTCAAGAGAAGTAAAATAAATGTGTTTAATTTTTGATATTTAAATTTAATACACATATTTTGTACTTTTATTTATATGTTTTCAATAAATATAATTTCTGTAAAAAAAAATTTCATACCTTTTTGCATACCTTTTAATTACGTATTTAATTGCGGTTCGCGAAAAATTTCACATTTTGAAAAATGGCTTGACTATCAAAGAGCTTGGCCACCCCTGACTTATAGCATTAACAATAACATGGTTTTACTGTGGTTTAACTCCATGATTTTAATGCGTTAAAGTGCGAAAAATACTGATTAAATAATTCATTGCTTTTGAAACGAAACTTTTTCGCATAATTTTATTAAATCATAACAACTTAAATTCAAGAAATTTATCTTTTTAAGTTCAGATGTAGATTTAATCATAGAAATGAATATGACAAATCTTACGAATTTGTCAGTTCAAAATGGAACTATTTTTTTTTTTTTTTTACCATCGAGAAATAATCAATCGAAACTAAGAAGTTCATCTTGACTATCGTATAAATTTTGAGCCTTAATCTGGACACAAGAAAACTCTTGATTTAAGAGTATTTAAGTCAGAAATTAAGCGACAAAATTCGGAAAACTTCTACGAAAATTGGAATTTTTCGCCTATTTAACTTCTTAAATTATATTTATACTTTCTGATATTTATAATGATTTATTTATCGTTTAGAGCTTTTTTTTCCATAAAAAATGTCTGTGGTCTCTTTGTAAACAAGCGATTTCTGGAATAATTTAGTCAATTGACCAGCTGCATTGCACCTTCTTGAAATATGAAAATAAAAAATTCTTGAAGAACAACGCATAGATAAAACAACATAGAGACTCATGACCTTGGCCAAAGGCCAAGGTCATGAGTCTCTATGTTGGCCAAGCTCATGACTCACGATTGAACTACTTGGATAACACATAGATGTATCATGATATATCAATGTTTTAGTAACACTATAACTAAAGTGTGTTTCCCCTATATATTGTTAATACTACCACTTGTGATATGTAAACGATAACATCACACGCATTATCGATAACGAAAATCATCGAATACGATAACATCCTGATAAATATTGTAACACAAAAATATCGTGATAACTGTATCAGAATCACTACCAATTTTTTTCTAAAACAATTATTCCAATTCAATTTTGTAATCATAAATCTCAGATTTATTATATTGCATTTCTTTATTTATAAATTTTAGAAAAGTATCTTTTTATAAGTAGTTGACGTAAAATTTTTTTTAATTTCATTCAAATCGTTCTTTGTTCTTTTAAACAAGAATAAAAGTGGTTTTTATTAAAACCTACAAAAGTACATGCAAGCATTGAAATATGTTTACAAATTTGTTAACTGCACATTTTTATAGCCTAATACTTGTCACAAGAATTCGATATTTCATCTTATATCTTGGATCTCAATAAAACATAATCTCTTCATTTTAGTTTTTTTAAGAATATCTTACTATTTTGTATCAAAACTTTGTGAAGAACAAAAGGCATTATAAAAAGAAAAACCGAAATTTAACCTCAAATCTAAGATAGAAAGAGTTCTTCAAAGTTTCTCTCATCTTTTGAAATAACGGGTTTTTAAACAATAAATATTGCTCGCAACAGTTATTTCTTACCTTTAGTTTAAATTTTAATGATCTTCAACTAAGACTTTCTTTTTATTTCATTAGTAAAACTGGTACTAAATATCAAAAGTGAAGAAAAGTAACAATTTTGTGAAAATGAAAACACATCTAAATTACTCCACTGCCTTTTTCGACTCATAAAAATGTGCAATTTGGTGTAAAATTTACATCAAAAACATTTTTCATTTTTCGCAATTCTTTGTATTAATTTAGGTTAAAATAAGAGAAAAATTTTATAGTTAGAATTTTAGCACATATTATATATTTATAGTTAGAATAAGCACATATAAGGATAAGTGTGTCATTTGGCAAGTTTGGACTGAGGGCTCACTTCCAAACAATATTTTTTTTAATGTGCACTTATTTGCAGTTACTTAGATCTAAGAGAAGCGGTAATTCATCATTGAAATTTCTTTAATTTACAAAATCAATTATTGATTAATTTTTGAACATGCATAAATAAATAAAAATTTCAAACTACTTTTTTTTGGATATTATAGTTTAGTACAAATATAATTCCAATAATCTAGCGGATATTTTTTCATAACTTAGCCATTGTTTAGTAACTTAACCATTACGGATATTTTTATTAGTAGCCATATTTTACAATTAAAAAATACCAAAATATATTTTTTCTTGTAATTAGAGCGTCATAAAAAAATATTTATAAAAAAGACACTGGAGCCCCATTTGCTCAAAGCTTTAATTGGTTTGAAATTGCGAATTATTAATTGATTGAATTGATAAAACATTTGAATTGAGAAAATATTTGAATTGAGAAAATATTTAAATTGAGAAAATATTTGAATTGAGAAAATATTTAAATTGAGAAAATATTTGAATTGAGAAAATATTTGAATTGAGAAAATATTTAAATTGAGAAAAAATTTGAATTGAGAAAATATTTAAATTGAGAAAATATTTGAAGTGAAATAATTGATAGAAATTTTTGATAGAAATTATTAATTCATTTGATACTAATTGGGCAAATTATTGTTTAATTTACGAGGTAAAATCTCGACAAATTGGCTGGTTTTTTTTTATAAATAGATTAGTATTTTTTCTGTTAATAAAGCTGTTTGCCAAAGTCCAGATAGATCTTTTCATTAAGCTAGTTTATATAGTTCAAAATTAAAACTTTGATTCGTGTTAAAAGCACTTAAACTGAGGCCTTCTTATTTTCCTGTCGATAGAACTTCGAGGATTTTCGACCCTTATGTCATATATTTTTTTTAGTGTGAGTAAATTATATTTACTGTAAATCTATGAAAAAACAAACTTTAAAAAATTTTATTCTTCTTTTTCCTCTCCATCAGTCTATCACAGATACATATCTAAAAACACTTTTGTGTCCAAAGGAAATACCTTTCAATCACTTCTTCAGTACTCTATAAAGAGGGGGGGGGGGTGAATCAGAATAGAAGTAGCAAAAGAGAAAGGAAGCAAAAGACATTTTTGTGAATGTTGTTTTGAAATAGTACATTTTGAAGGGTTTGTGAAGAATGGGACTATAGTTTGACATTTCCTTCTGTTCGTAAAGTGGATCCACTTAAATCGCACCTGGAAACTCTTTTTTTACTTCAGGTGATATTCATCAGTGCTTTTGGTGTCAATCATTTGAACTTTTTCAACGAGATACATTTTTTAAACATGTTGTTGACGCATCTGTTAAGTGAATGAATGTCATTGAGAAATGAAATTCAAATATCCGATTCGTAAATGGAGGATGAAAATGTGTGTGTTGATCTTTCAGCTTGTGTGGGAATTTTATTACTCTTCATAGTGTATATTATTATTAATGTAACTGAAAATGTTCTAAAAAAGATATTGTTACTTATTATTAAACAGCATTCCACAAAGTTCTATTGTGATTTTTTTTTTTTAAAAAAAGACGATTCAGATATCTTTTTGTATTAAAATTTTTACCTTAGAAATAAAAAAATATAATTTTTGTTTAAATGAACATAATTACAATAAACACACTTTTTAAACTTTTTATTACTATTTTATACAGATTGGTAAAAAGAAGCTAGCTAAAGTATTAATTCTTTCTCATTTATAGTATCTGAAGGAAAAAAGAGCAGTAACATAGACAAACTTTACCTTAACTTAAGTTTGATTAACTTTAGTTGAGTTTCGTGGCATAAGAGCTGAAATAATATAATATATGGTGCTCCAAACAATACGCAATCAAATTAAGCTGAACAAACGATATTATAAACTAAATTTGAAGTAATGAAATTGAAAGAAAGAAGAAAGGTTACTGGGGTATCTTAGGATCATGTGTTTATCTGAAAAAAGTGAATTCTATATAATTAAGTTTTGGTTTAATTTCTATCATTTTTTTTCTAAATTTCAATTTTTAATATAACCTGATTTTATATTTAAATATAATGTTTTTATTTTGAAAAGATTTTTAAAAATTTGAAAAAGAAATGCATAATGTTTTAAATAGATCCAATGGTCAAATATTTCCAAGAGAAAAAAAATACATAAACTTATTTTTTAAAAACATTAAAATACCTTATTTAAAATAAATTCCAGTTTTGCGCATTTTTTGAAATAAACGTCGGATCTACATATTCATTATTTTTTTTTTTTTAAATCTCTTTGAAGTTAGTTTAGTACTGCGTTGTACTTCAAAAGCCATGAAAGCTTTAAAAAAAAATGAACACGGTACATATCTTCAACCTAAAAATATTTCTGACTAAAAAAACAGATAATCTCTTTTTCGTCCCTTTTATTCTCTGAAAGTGATGTTGCCAGACGAGAGAAATAAAAAATAAAATCAGAGAACAAAAGAGAAGAGCCATATTTAAAAAAGGGCCGCCATATTTGTTGGAAAAGCGGCTGGTTGCCATTATAGTGATGACAATCTATTATTCAGTGGCCGAGAAGTAATCCATCACTTTCAGATTCGGGCCTAGAAGCTCTTCCGCATTTTGACTTATGGTAAAGGTTTGCAAAAATAAAAATAAAATTTTCGGAAAAGGGGGATAGATCAAATATTGCGAATAATTGAGTGCATCTTCCTGCTTGCAAGTCCATCAATGAACTTAGTTTGAACTTACATTTGGAATGGATAAAAAAAATTCGAATGCATGAGGGGAGTTTTTTTTTCTTCTATAAATATGAAGCATTTATCAGAATAAGATATTTAAACTAGTTGAATTTTACCATACCTTAAACTTCTTTCTTTTATTCTTTCTGTTTAATACTTTTTTATTATTAAAGAAAAAAAAACACCTTTTATTTGTGATGGTTTATGTGTCTCTCTTGAGTTTGAAGTAATAGTAACTCAAACCATTGCACTAAGGAGCAAGATATATGAACAATTTTTCCATACCTTACTCTCCTGCATTTTTTCTTTCTACTTATTTTATTTTATTTATTTATTTAATGTTAATTATTTTTTTTGTTTTTTAATCATTAAAGAAAGAAACCAGTTGTTTATTTGTGAAAGATGCCTGTTTAGAGTTTGGAATTATAATTACTCAGACCAATATTCTAAGGAGTTAGATATATAAACTATTCGACTTTTTCGTTTTTTCATACCTTTGTTTCTCTTTTTCTTTTAAACACATTTTATTAATAAAAAAAGAAACCAGTTGCTTGTGAAAGATCTAAATGTTTGTCTTGATTTTGGAGTTATAATTACTCATACTATTGTTCAAAGGAGTAAAATATATAAACTAATCGACTTTTTCCATATCTTACCCTTCTATCCTTTCCCCCCCCCCTTTTTTTTTATTTACTACTTTTTTTCAAAAAATTTTACATTTTTCTGTTAAAGAAAGAAATGAGTCTTATATTTGTGAACGTTCAGTATGTCGCTCTCACGTTTGAAGCAGTAATTAATCAAACCATTGTAATATTCAATGGATTAAGCTGATTAAACTGCTCGAGTTTTTCCGCATCTTACCTCTCTGTCTATTTTTTAATCCTTTCTTTTTTATTCTTTTGTATTGTTAAAGGCAGAAACCAGTCGGCTATTTGCAAAAGTCTATATGTATGTCTTTAGTTTGAAGTACTTACAATGCAAGTCATTGTTAAACATAACGAAGTAAAATATTTAAACTACTTGAGTTTTTCTCCATCTTACCTTTCTATCATTATTTTCTCTTTCTTCCTTTTTACATCTTGGTTTTGTTAAAAGAAGAAACCTTTCGGCTATTTGTGAATATTTTAGTAGACACTGTAAAATAAAATGTGTCAAAATAGCTCAGAAACAAATAATAGTCGAATTTGAAAGCAAAATATACATTTTATGGCAATATAGTCTCAAAAGTGACGTGGAGAGAGAAGTATGTGAGAGAGATGTTCGTTAACTGCCAGCCAAGCCAGGATTTCGAACAAAGGACCCCCGAGTTCGTAGTAGGATGCTCTCACCCTCATAGTTGAACAGTACACTCAAGTCCAGGGTGAGTTAGGAAGCTTTATATAGTGGCTACCGCAATGACACATCCTGACATTCGCTTTAAAGTGTTTAAGATATAACGAAATAAGCAAAGAGTGAAATTAAAATTATTGATCTCTAGCTAAATTATCGGGACCATATTTTCTGTGTTGCTATCTTTTGTACCATTGAAATTAAAAATTAATATGCCATGATATGTCATTACGGCGGTCACTATATAAAGCTTCCTAACTCACCCTGGACTCGGGTTTACTGTACAACTATGGTGGTTAGAAAATACTACTACGATCCTGGAGGTCATCCTGCCGGCAGCTAACGAGCATCTCTCTTGCACATTCATGAACATTACTTTCGAGACTGTGCAATTCGCTCAAAAATGAATATGTGCTGTTTCAATTTTGAATGCATGGGGTTTTATAAATTCGATTATTATTTGTTTCGGTTCTATTTTGGTATATTTTTCACAATTGTTTCTACTGAGTATGTTTTAAGTTTGAAGCAATAATTACTCTAACCTTAGTAAATTGTATGAGATTATGATAATTAAACTATTCTTGTTTTCCATATCTTACCTTTCTGTCTGACTTAAACCCTTTTTTTCTTTTCCTTTATTATGAAAAGAAACTGGTCATTTTTTCGTGAAAATCTTTATGTCTGTCCTGTGTTTGAAATAATAATATCACAAACCACTGTAATATTTATCGAAATAAGATATAAATCAGCCAATTTTCATATCTTATTGTATCTATGTTCATGTTTTAATGTAAGAATTTTTGTTTTGTAAATTTTATTTGAAGTTATTTTCTACACCACTGCATATAAGTGAAGCAAAAGTTTTAGTGAAAAGTTTTAGTAGAATTAAAGATTCAGTTAGTCGTTAGTTATTAGTATTAATTAAAGTTAGTAATGTCTCCAGTTTGTTCCAGATCTCTCCAGGTAAAACTTTTTAAATGTTAGAAAAATTAAAAAAAATTCTCGTAGTTTTAGTTTTTAACTAGCTACCACTCTATAAAACATTTCGCTAAAAGCGTATAGTAGTTGGCAGCCCTGAGGATGCATCAATTATTCCGAGTTTTTCCATATCTTACCATTCTGTCTTTACTCAAACTCAAACTATTACTCAAACTATTATAATATTTATGGAAATAAGACATTTAAACTATTCGAGTTGTTCAATATCTTTTCTTTCTATCTATCTTTTATTCTCTCTTCCTGTGCTTTTTTCTATTGTGAAAAGATGCCTATCGTTTATTTGAGAAATTCTATGCGTTTAACTTTAGTTAAGTAATAATGATTCAAATCGTTCTATTACTTGTCGGAATGAGGTGTTTAAACTTTTCGATATTTTCCATATCTTACATTTCAGTCTTCTTTTCTATTTTTGCTTTATTTTTCGTTAAAGAATGAAGCCAGTCATTGATTCTTAAAATTTTTTAAGTCTGTCTTAGGTAATAATGACTCAACTCATTGTAGAAATGTATTAAATGCTGAAACGAAAGATATTTATAACTTAGATTTACAAACAACTACTTTTAATGGCTGTTAAATGTTAATTTTAATTTAAGCTTATTGGTGTACTATTTGAATACCCTTTAAATATGAGTCAAGAAAGTGTATAACTCATATTTAAAAAACTTTGTTTGTTGTGGAATGCATAGACCTAAAATAAGCAAACTATTTCTCGAAAAAAGGTAATTAAAATGAATTTTTTTATTACCAATTTTTAAAACGTTCCAGCTAAAGAGCACGTATAGAAAAGATACACTGAAAATGCAAGATACATTTGACAAAAGCGCATATAGTTTTTTGTATTACCAAATCTAGAGCGCGATTTCTCAAATGTGGGGTTTTATTTCAAAAAAATTTACTTAGATTAAGAAAAATTTTATTAAATTAAATTAACCTAGAAAAATTTAAATCAAGCTTACATAATTTATATGGAACTTTTTTTCTTTTTTTTTTTAATGTGCCATTTAAAATTACCTGGTTCGTTATGATTAAGACTCTTATTTAACTATAAAAAGATTTGTTTTTATCTTTTTGATTAACTTTATATTTATGGCAGTCATTTACCAACGGTTTTGAAAATCCTTATTTTTATATTTTTCTGCCAATAGCAACACATTAAAAAATAAATTTTATTATTATAATGAAATTGAATTATGAAATGAGGTTTCTGTTGTGCATTTTTAATGTTTCATCCTACTCTTCACTTCTGTCTTTTAACTTTATTTTAAGATAAAAGTTTTATTTTTCAGGATGACTTATCTAATCCCTACAAAAATGGCTGAAGATTGGAAGAAAAACAGAAAGACAGAAATGTATCGTTTAGGACTCCAGTTCTCTTATTATAGTCAAACTTCAAAATTAGTTACAAAACCCATGAAGAGATGGCGTTGCTGATTTCTGTGATGGCAAAATTGCTTTCTGTTGCATATCATACTATTTCAAGTGAAAAATAAGGACGTCAGTTAGTTTTGACCTTAGTCTGCTCCAATTTGTTTTGGAAAAGGGTGGTAACTATGTAAACTTTGTTTTATAGATTTTCTTAAAATATAAGGTCTTCTAAAACTTTTTCTACTTGAGACTTCTTTTCATACAAAAAAATTTTTGCTTGACCAGCGCATATCAGTCCAAATTTTGCATAATATGAGCAATAATCAAGACTTAGCTCTAAAATTTTCGTTTTGGACAACGTACTAGAAAATTATTTTTGCCATTTTTTATGATTAATGTTTGATACATAAGTTATTGAAAACAATTTTGCAAATAATTACGGTATTTCACTCTAATACGGTCTTTAAATACGGTATTTTACTCTAGTTTAATAGTATCTATGCTACCGGCAAAGTATGAAACGCCGGTATTCTACAGAATGCCTTGGCATTGTAAATAATGCAGGATGTTTTTAGGCAGAGCATGAAATATGAGAAGTATTACATACTACATTTCCCTCGGCATTGTATATAATACCTAGGCATTCTATAGAATGACAAATGCTATTTAGGCAAAGTATGAACAAAAACGTCCTGCTGTGATTATTATGTAAATGACGTGCATTTCTCCAAAATAAAAATGTTATTCTGGAAAAATAATGAGAGTGCTATTTAAAAAAAAATTTCAAATTTCCAAAGAAGCAGTGGTAATTTTTTTTTCCGAATTCACTTTCATTTTTTCCGCTTGTATTTCGAGATTGATTTTAGAGTTTATTTTACTTTTGATAGCATTTTCAGGTTTGAAACAAATATTGCACAAAATATCCATTTCATCATCTTTACTAGCATGGCTGCAGAAGATTTCATACGCTGCCGGCTAGTTTTAGGCATTATGTAGAATGACGGGTTTCAAACTTGGCACGTAACATATACATAAAAAAGATGGGAGTGTGTTGAAATTAATGAGTGGTAGTGTAATTACCTATATATTGCTCTTATTTCCATTGCACGTAAATCAAAAAGATGGAGAAAAAAAACATCAATTAGGTTATTTATACATTGAATTTTTAACAGCCCAAAGAAGTATTATTATAGTAGCGTGATTATTTTGAAAAAAATAATTAGGTTTACGATTTTTAAACTTTGTTAGAGAGTGCACCGGGTTTGCACCTGTCAAGCCGGAAACATTACTTTATTTGGCTAACTTAAATAGTTGAAGTTAAGGTTAAGGATAATTTCAATCAAAAGGCATAATTTAAAATTTACACTAGTAAATAATACTGCAATAGGGTTTTAATTAAAAAAATAATAATAAAATGAAAAACAAGCTAACAACATTTTCAAGATATCAGATTAAAGCCTTTGTAGAATAAGATATATCCTTGATGAGATTCATTAAAACAAGAAGAACAGCTGGGATATGATTGGTAGTTTATGAGAATTTCCATTACATGGCAGATGGTCAATGTCTACAACTTGTTCGAAAGAGAATGGGGTTTCGCTTACAAAATGTCTAAAATTCAGGATAGGTAGGGTTAATTATCCTGTCACCTGAGTGGGATATTTCAGTGATTTATAGTTAAGATAGAGAGAGTATAAATGATAAAATTACAGGTCTGAGAGCAATTTATATGTTCAACACTTTCACTCTGTAAATTACGTAAGAGTAACTGATAGCAAGATGTAATAAAACGATATATAATTGAAGCTGCTTGTTATAATTATTGAGCAGCAATGTTGGGAGAAATTGGAATTTAAATATTGAGACTTCACTAATAAATACTATATTTCCGGTTATTTTTCAAGTAAATCAATTTATATTATTTCAATATTGGAAATTGTAACGATTTATTGTTCAGAAAGCGTATAAATAATAAAACTGTAGGTCGAGGACCAATTTATGTATTCAACACTTCCAAACTGTAAGTTACATAGGGAATAACTGAAAGTGTAATAAAATGGCATATAAGTGAAACTAACACTGTTTGTTTTAGCTAATGTTCAGTAGTGCTTAGAAATATAGAAATTTTAATATCACGGAATATTACAAGGAATACTTTCTATGTAAACTAATTTACATTATTTTTGTATTGGTTAATTTTTTTAGTATCCAACTCATCCAACTGAATACCCAATTCGGTCTGTTTTATCGGTAATTTTTACGGGAAAATTTTTCCTCACTTCATTTTTAGTATTTGATAATTATTGCAATTAAAAATACTCACATTATTGGAATTTAAGGTTGTTGATAATAATGATTGTGATATTATCATTATCAGTAATAGTCCTGACATCATTGCATTCGATATTTAGCTTTGAAGACTATAATTACAATATTATCGTCTTTGGTGATTATCATATACTTGATACTAACAGTAGAACATGATAATCATGTATTATTTGAAGAGAATACATTTTATATATCACTATTACGATATTGAGAAAATATTGATATTTCACGATGCATCGATATATTATCCATCTTTAGTATATAGGGTGTGAATTTTAGTATAGAAATCGGGAAGTTCAGAAATCGAGATTCTATTGTTGTTTTTATATATATGTATATATTTATATACAGAACTATAAGTAAAATAAAGTGATTATAAAATGTAATTGTATTATTTATAAACTTTCCTTGAAAATATTTTTTTCTCGTTAATTTCTAAAATTTTATTTCAAAAGTTTTTTCTTTGTAAAATCATATTTTTTTTTCCGCATTTATAATTCAAAACTCGTCAAAAACTTTTTTTTTCAATATTTCATCGGGCAAAAAAGAAATTCCGCTTCTTTAATCTTAATCTAACGAGAAATATATGAAAGTTTTTTCTTTTCCATTTTTTAATTATGAAGTAAATAATTAGTTTTAAGTAAGTTTTATTTTGCAAATTCTACTTTCTTTACGCTTACCTAATGAGAAGTATATGAAAACAGATTTTATCATTTATGACGTAAATACTTTCTAGTTAGGAATAATTTTTATACCACAATTTCTGCTTCCTTCATGTTAAACTAACTATAAGTAAGAAGTTCACGAATGCAGATTTTTTTTTTTTTTTTTTTTTATGTATTAAGTAAATTTATAATTCAAAGCAATTTTCATTCTGAAGATTCTACTTCCATCGTGTTAACTTAACAAGAAATAATTGAACGCAATTTTTTTATATTTATTTATTAAATAAGTAATTGATAGTAAGTAGTAATTTTTGTTTATCAGATTTTAACTTCCTCCATAACAATCTTACAATAAGTATATAAACACAGTTTAAGTAAATAGTTAACATTTTAGAGTAATTTTCTTCCTATTTAATCGTTGAAATGTGTTCTACAGAGCCTTGTTATCAAATTTTGAGTATTTAAGTTGTAAATACTTTTAAATCTTTTTCTAAACTATCATAGTCGAATACATTTCAAACAATAATGATTCAAAATATATATATATTTTAGGTTAACAGACGTATTTTCTATATCATTGCAATGGGATACCTGCAAGTGACGTAGTGGGGGTATCTCGAGCCTGATTGGCTGTTGAAATATGGCATTTAATTACGTTAGCAACTGTTCTTTCCATTCTATCTCGAGTATGCCAAGTCGAGCCAGTCAAGAATCAACTTTCTTAAGTGACACATTCTAAATTCTTTCACAAATATTCTTTCTCAAGGATTTCAATTCTTTCACTATATATTTGAACAGAGACTAAACACAGAGACAGACACGAAGCCATGTGGAACATAGGCAAACTAATTATGTATTGAAGTTGCCAGGTACACAAATAAAAAATATATCTCGGTTACAATAAAATGCATAAATGAATAATAAATCTAAGTTAAATAAAGGAAGTAGACGAGAAAGAAGTATATTACAACAAATTATATGTGCGATACGGCTCTGTATTTCATTAATTATTTTAAATTAGCATTCTAACTTATGCAGAGAAACTTAGTTCACGTTTATTACGCAATTTTTATGATAAAGATTAGCTGGCTCTGACGTCATAGATCACATGTGTGGGTATGGGAGGTCATCTTCTTCTTCGAGTGCATGTACCCAATTCTGTCTTTTGATTCTTTTTACTACAAAACTTTCTTCTTTTTTTTTTAATACAAAACTTCCATTCTCATTTTTTCTTTCTTTCATTTATAATTTTTTCCATTGATTTTTTCCTTCAAATTTTTTTTTTTTTAACGAAGCATTACTTACTTAAAATATTCCATGAGAATTATATATGTTATACGCATAATTTTTTTGTGGAATTTTGGTGTAAATTAGTCAATACTAGATTTTCACCCCATTTATAAAGAAAATTAAAACCTTTATGCGATAACAATAAGAATTGTTTCGAAGCATTTAAAATAGTTCTTTGACAAGGCGCAAAATGATTTAAAATATGTTAACGGTAACTTTAACAACAGCTTGTCTTAAAAGAAAATAAATTGAAACGCTGTTTTTAGAATATATTTTCCCTTAAACTTTGTTTTGTGAATGTGCGTGTATGCTAGAAATATAAGACCAGAAAAAAAAAAAAACTTCCCATCTGAACGATGTTATTTCATTGTTTAATATAAGTAACGTATTTATAGTTTACATTTCAACAATAATAACACATATTATTGACAGCTAAAATTTAATTATCTTGTTCGCAGTTTTCTTTTAATGAAATTCCAATATCATTTTTAAAAAAAAGTAATTTAAATTTTCGTATTAATTTTACAGTAATAAGTGTCAGATTCGAACAACTTGATGTGTATTTAAACAAAATAATTGATTAAGCCAATTCAAATAATAATAATAATAATAATATATATATATATATATATAAAATACTTAACACTTAGATATATCATAATATTATACATTTTATAACAATATACTTTGAGCTATAGTGAACGCTTGGGCAATTTGCCTTTTTACATTGGGTTGGTTCAGAATGATTGATTCCACTGAATTTAAAAACTAACAGCCGAATTTATTAATGTTTTCTAACCTTATATATTAAAATTCTCCGAAAACTTTAGTGTTGCCAAACAAGTTCTAGTTTGTAGTAGAAAGCACTTAGTGCTTAAATATATATATATATATTCTTTTTGAGTTATTCTCGGGAAAAGCTTTTAAAGCCACTTTCTTCACTTTTCACTTCAAAAACCTTTTTATTGCACCATAAAACCTCCATCATGCACAGCTGCTCAAAAACTATAAACAATACACAAATTCCATGCCAAAAATTGATCATGTCAGTCCTTTTTAACTCCCATCGCAGCGACTACAAAAAACCGTTGACACCAAAAAATTCCGGAAAAAAAAAAGAAAGAGTGAGAGAAAAATGGTTTTTACACGAACTTCACAACGCATTCTAAAAGCAGAAAACTGCCAATAACTCTGGCCCCTAACACTGATCACATCCAAAAAGCATTTCGCGGACATGAAATATTTCCCACACTGAAAAGCATTAAATTCCTCATGGAATGATTTATAATCAGTTAACCCTTCGAGTTTTCTGTAACTATAGTCCAGGATATGAAAAATGATGGCATTTTTGGATAGAAGGACCCTGGATGGAAATGGGACCTAGAAAAAGGGTTCGCAAGAGCAAGAGCATCCCCGAGAATAATTTCACATCGAAAGTTATCCATCACTGTCAAGAGGTAATTTCTTTTGCTAGCGCCTGAGAAAGGCACACGCACGACCATCTGCTGATGCCTGAATTTAAATTCTTAAAAAAAATAATAAAAAAATGGGAACGGCTAGTCTTATGGAGAAGTTTATTTCCTCATATGCAGTTCTGGACAATTAGCTTTCATCACCAGAGTTTAGAGTTTACAAATGTAGATGAAGTTGTCAAATTCCAGATGTATAGCTTTGATTCGTATTCTAAGTTTTATTGTAATCTTTTATTTTTTTCAGCTGACTCGAGTAAAACCTCTTTTATGAAGTCAAATGAAACTTGAATATAGTTGGCACAATTTGAAATAAAATCTGTTTTATTGTAAAATGTTTATATTTTAAAGAGAACTTTTTCGGCGCGGAAAAAAAATCTTTATGTTCTCCGCAACTATCAATTTCCAATTATATCTTATTCGAAATGTTCTAAAAAGCGTCGTCAATCCCTAAACTTTCATGGAAAAATATTTTGGCATTTTCTGAAAGCTTATGCTAAGAACAATTGGTTCAACGTTGAATATACCATAATGAGGTGTTAAATTCAGTTATATTTCCGCTCAACTTGTACAATAATTTCGGGTAATGAAATTGAAGAAGTACGATTCAACTCAGTAACCTAAGATTGCAGAAAATTTTTGCAGTAATTTGGTTCAACTATCCTTATAATTTTTAAACGTGTATGTGAAATAATGTGTTCAAATATTTTTCGAAAATCGAATTTTTGGAACTAGAAGCGTAGCCATTCCATGAACTTTTGCAAAAGTAATTCGTATTTTCTGAAAGCTTAGTACATTCTTAAAAAAATGGATCAATGTTGAATAGTACCAAAATAAAATGTTAATTTGAGTCATTTTTCCGTAACTTGTATATAATTTCGTGTAATGAAATTTAAGACGCACGATTCAACTTAGTAACTCATTAAGGTTGCAGGCAAATCTGAGCCATATTTCGATTAATACCTTTTATAATTTTTAAGCGTGTATGTGAAACAATACGTTTAAATGGTCATACGAAATTCCAATTTTGGGAATTAGAAAACGTATTTATTCCTTGATCTTTCTAGAAAAAATATTTCGCATTTTTTGGAAGCTTATACTCAGAAAAATTGGTTCAACGTTGAATAAAAATGAAAGGTTAAATTGAATTATATTTCTATTCAATTTATATAATTTTATGTAATGAGTGAAGAAGTATGATACAACTTGTCACCCTATTTTAAACTTGCAGCAAATCAGGGCCACATTTGGCACAATGCGCTTTATAAATTTTTAGACGTATTTGAGAAATAATGTGTTCAAATGATTCTAATTTTTGGAGAAATTTTAGTGACCTATTAAAAGTTGTATAAGTTGCATTACACGCGAATCTTAAACTTTCAATCACGTTTTACACTACTATTTTATTTCTTATAAGTTTAAAAAGTTTTACTTTTGCACAAACCATATAAAACGATTGACTTTTTAGAATTAAAAATAAAATAAACCGTAGAGATGAAAAAAAAAATAGAAACGTTACGCAATAGAGAATTCAATTATTTATAATCTCATATAAACAATAAATGACATCAAAGGAATGGGTTCAGCTGCTTCAATGGAATGAGATTAGAAAAAAACTTGATTTTCTGGGAAACACTTTTGAAGTTCGAAGATTCGTATGTGTAGCATTTTACACAATAGGTATCGAGCACTATAATTTTCCAAATGTTCGAATTTTGGTGAGTAATTTTTACATTTTATTTTTCACGAACTTTCAGAAAATGTTTATAAAAAAATTGTTTTTCGGACACGTTCAGTGTGGTGTTCCCATATTATGTAGATTTCGTAGAATGCCGTTTGACTCCTTTTGCTTGCACGCAACCATTGAAATGTTTTGTTATCTCTAATTTCGAGTTTTTAACTCTTTAGAACTACAGTGATTTTTGCTCTAAAATGTGAGAATTATTCCAGCGCTTTTTTTTCCATCAGCTTCACGATTGTTTTCTTTTTAAATAGTTGATCTCAAAAGGATAGATAATCTTAAAGTGTTCTTTTCTACGACAAATTTTTTTCTGAACATCTTCATCCAACCCCCCCCCCCCCCTCCAAAAAAAAGTAATTTCAAAGGGCTATATTAGAGTAATAGTATCAAGAAAAGCTGTACATAATATGGCAACTCTTAATCCAACTGAACTATATCCTGTTAATTACGATTTTTTTTTTATTACTTTCGAATAAAATATAGCTCCACTTCAGAATAATTCATTTTAGACACTTTAAAAGCAATTTTTATGTTCAAAAGCTACCATTCCTCGACAAAACCTTTTTTTTTTCACCATGCCTCTATCTGCATAAAAAAATAAACTAGAGAACCATATAAAAGAGTTTTAATAGGTTATAATTGAAGAAAATAAAAGTAAATGAATAGAGCATGATTTTGTTTTGGTTCTAATTTTATTGAATTTTTAACAAATTCCGTACTAACATAGGCTCAGTTTATTCATTTTCTTTCATAACCTATTTTCAAGCTCCACCTTGATTTACAAACTACATTTTCTGCCACTTTAGTCATCTAATTACCTACTTACAAGAAGAAGAACCTATTACTTGAATACAAACTTCGCAGAAACTAAGTTTTTGGAGCAAGATTCATTCACAGTTAAGAAACAGAGGGAAGTGGGTTTACTTTTTAGTACATCCTCCTTTTCCATGTACGCGTTAATTATGCAACCACCTGGACTTAACGGGTCGCCCATTAGGTGCATTTAGCAGTGTCAACATGAGTTCAGCTGCTCCTGAACTTCCCTTTGAACCTTTTAATTCAGAACTTGTTAAACAGAAGGCGGTATTTTTCTCACTTCTGGAAAAGTTCTTTGTGTTTTCATCTGCTGTTTGCAGTAAATAATATAGGACGCAGAAAAAGGGTTTTGGAGATTAATTGCTTTTAAATTTGTATTTAGTGTAGTTGCAGTAAATAATATGGGACATCGAAAAAGATTTAATATTTTCGAGATTTAATGTTTTTTAATTTGTGTGAATGCATGTGGTGTAATAACAGTAAATAATGCAGCACAATTAAATGTTGTATGACATGTAGAAAATAAGCTTTTCGAGTTTAAATATTTTTAAATTTGCTTGAATGCTTATAGTGCATTTCGTGTACAAAATAATATTCAGTAAATACACAAAGAATAATATGGGAGGAAAAAGCAGAGATTTCGAGATGAAATAGTTATTAATTTATGTAAATATATAATGTGTAAATAAAGCCAAGGTTGCATACAGGACAAAATTCTTTTCAGTAAGGGGTGTCAAGACAAAAGTCTTTGCGAGCACCTTCCAAAAAAGATTAATTTTCTTATTTTAGAATTTTTTTAAAAAATTACTTTTCAAAATGGTTTTTCTTAGATTCTTGAAATATCAGTTCTTTTAAATTTACTAAAATATTAATTAAAAAATTTTTTCGTGAGAATTTTAACTAAAAACTTAATATGTGTTGATTTATATTTTTGTTAATAAGTACTAAATGTGAAGAATTATTTAACTAAAATTGTGGAATATTGCAAATATATATAAATAAAAACAAAAAGAAACTGTTCTTTAAAAAAAATAATTAAAAGGCATCAAAAATAATTAAAAGGCTGTCCTGGATCCCGTGACAATGGACAATTACAGACAATTTTTTAAAAAAAATCTTAATGCATTCAGAGAGAGAGAGAGAGAGAATCCCTCAAAACTCTCTCAGAAAACATTTTATTACTATTAATGAAGTTATTTTTAAGCAAAAAACGCTTACTTTCGTTTCCACCTGAAACGGGGAGTCACGAGTATATTCACGAACTGACGTCACACGTGTCCATCTGCCGTTCATTTACAATCACTGGGTCGTGAAAGTCATTACGTTCTTACTTTCGTCTGAATTTGTTTAATTAAATTCAACTAATTTAGATGATCAATAACTATTTGTATAATAAATTATGCCCTAATGTAGTTTAATGAAAATGTAGGTTTAATATTACATATTTTATTACGTTAAATTTCAATTGTACCAACTGAAACATTATTAATAGTGAACGGAATTTTCTAGTTCTGATTATTTAAGATTTTTTAGTTCAGTAAAAAAAGTGTTAGAAAGAGTTATGTATGCCTGGTATTACTTATTAAAATGATGCGTTATAAATACAAAATAATTTTGTTAATTCATTTTTTTTAAATTTATTTTCATATTAAGTTAAAGAAATTTTGAAATTTTTTTTTTTTTATATAGCATAGGTTTAGATTTTAAAATGTAGGAAAGCTTAAGTTATTGATATTATTTATTTATTTATTCTATCGTGAATTCAAAACAGTTAATTGCCTTCAGCATAGCAGTAACCTTTTAAAAAAACTTGTGATCCTAGCAAAACTCTAAATTTAATTTTTCAAAAAAAATTTAAAGTTAAAAGAAAAAAAATTAATATAATATTCCAGTAGATTTTATTTACATTATTTTAATTGCGTTAATAATCTATATTATAAGAGTATTTGAATTCAAGCATATGCATTTGTTTAGTTCTGCATTACAGAAACAGGAATTAAAGCTTATAAATGCATACAAAACTAATTTTTCACCATAGGTAAGTTCCTATTTACTCAAATAATAAAAATATTGAGTTAAAAATATCAACATTACTGTCTTTTTTTTAGTTATCTAATAAATAATAAAGAATGTGCATTAGAATTTCTTTTCATTTTGTATAAGTTTATTTTTTATTATTATTCTTTAGCTTTAGTGAAAGAAAAACGTCTAGTTTAATGATATTTGCTGAAATTATGTAAAAAAATTAAATAACATCAAATAAAATTTTAAGTATAACTAGATTATACCGATGATGATGGACAAATATATTTCAATGGACTAGATTCTTGAAACTGTTGATTTGTTTTTGGCAATACCGAATGCTTAAACTCAGATTTTTGTTCTACTATTTTAATTAATTTTTTTAATTAAGAATGTATAATTTATTAATTTTACTATCTTAGAATTCTTCATTACGAGCACTGACTAATGGTTTGAAAAAATAAGGAGAGAAATTTACAATAACTATACTTTGTAAATACTACATTGCAAAAATAGGAATTAAAATTTATAAATTTGAAAATAAAAATAATTTCTATCTGTAGCGAAATTCCTATTTACTTAAAGAATAATAAATATAAGCGTTAATGTGTATTTAAATATTGAATGGACGGTAAAAAAAAAAAAAAAAAAAAGAGTATGTAATTGTACTGCATTAGTAACTATTTACTTAAAAAGAAAATTCTTCAACTCTAGTAAATAAAACAAATAAATATAAAATAAATAAAAAAAAGAAGCAAAATTAAATTACATTATTTGAATTCTTGAACATTAGCACATAAATTGTAACGATGATGGGTTGACATTTTTCAATGGACTAGATTAATGAAAATGCTGATTTGTTTTATGCAATACCAAATAATAAAATTATTCATCCTATATCTAAATGTATACTCTCTCTATCCAGTCTGTGACTGATTTTAATTAAATAATTAAGCTATAATGGACTATAATTATTTTACTTAAAAATAAGTGGAATAAAATAATATTTTCTATGAACTTTAACACCATTGATTTCTGCCGAAAAGAAATGCTTATTAGCTATGGTAAAGAGCTGCATAATAATTTCTTCATATATTTTAGAGATAAATAAACAGTTTGAAATTTTAAAATCTTTCTTTCATTTTACACACACTCTCAAAACCGCAAATTTAATTCACAAAATTTTTATTAATGATTTACAAAGGATGTATAAACGATATCAAAACTATAGCATTGAAATAGCCTTAGCGGATGGAAGCGGCACGTTTCCATTCAGCACACGTGACGTCATAACCAATCAGGGATCATTTTTAAATGCACCATTCACGGAGGCCTTTTTGGTCTATTTAAATGTTTAATAACTAAATTAATAAACATTTGGCAGAGGAAAAAAAAAACAGATTTTCGGTTTTAGGAGAGAATTTCCCATAAGTAGGATTGAATATAAAAAAATTTAAGAGATGCTGTAATTGTCCATTGTACTTGAATCCTGATACAACAAATAATTCAACAATAATACAACAAATAATCTCACGATACAACAAATATTGATTTACGCTAAAAAGTAAGAGAGAAAAAAAGCTTTCGAGATAAAGTACTTCCAAATGTTTGTGAATAAGTATTGTGTAGGTAGACTTAATAATAACATATAGTAAACAATAAGAAAAAAGTTTTCAAGCTTTAATATTTTTAAAATAGAATGAATGTAAATAGTACAATAGTAGATTTCATAAAATTTCTTAACATAGCTTGAGATAGAAAAAGTGCTAGGTTACTTAGTTAAATGAACTGCATTAAATGTATAAGATGGAATTACTGTATTAAATGTAAACTGTTTTAAACTACGTAGATGGAACAGATGGCACTGAGGAAGTTGTGAAAGTGGAATACAATGCATAAGATTAAAATGTTACATTCTGAATAACTTTGAACTTAAAGATCGAACTCTTACATTAATTTTAAACCATGTAGTTATTGTTATAAACGTTAATACATAAAAGACAGACAGAGTGAAATCGGTTCATAAGAAATATATTTTAAAAATAAGACTTTTTAGAATTTTCATGTTTCAGAATCTAGGAAGTCGATCAAATTTCAAAATTTGAAAAAGTTAGAAATTTAAAACAAATTTACACTTACAGTTTAAGCTGTTTGTGCAACTGAATTTTATTAATGAATAATGATTAATTATTTTAATTATTTTTTGTTAGTTACAGAGATATAAAAATTCCAGCTCTCTAGAAATGCTTCAAAAGTAAATGTAATATTATGAGGGCTCAAACTTTTAACTCTTATCCTGACAAACTATTTTGATCAAATGCTCTAAGTTGTTGCTACCCAATAATTTGGACTAAAAAATGCAATAAACAAAAATGAAAAATCCTTCAAAACAATTATGCTTGTGCTCTTGTGACTAATTTCATAGTTCAAATTATCTACCGCATATATATGTTTGAGAGGAGATGGGCTATAAGCCTGAGTCGAATCTGAAAGAATTCTTCGGGTTGGCCCGGATCATTATAAAGTTTCCATATGCATACTTTCTCAGTACTTTCAATTAAACAAACATACACAAAACTGTTTGATACAGTTATGATGCAGTAAAAAAGGAAAAATATTATTTACTGTTAAAATTTAAGAAATATTATATCCGTTATCTTAATAATGTATTATTTGTTCCGTATATTCACAAGTTTTGGATTTATATGTCTCTGTCATATTAAATTTTATAATATTTCAGATAACAAAGGGAAAAAAATACTAGAGATCTTAAGCTTGATTAGACTCGGACAGACACAATTTCTAGTGATCATTTAGGGCACGGGTAAATTCGAAAAAAAAAGGAAAAAAAAAGTAGCGATTTTTGGTTTGAGTGATCTCGGACACCCGAAAATGAGTCTGAACTCATTTCTAGCTTACATATCTAAACGGGTCCCCTTAAACATTTAAGATAGCACCTTACACAGAAATAATATCAAGTGCAATTGAAAATTTAGAAATCAATTAACTTTTTTTTCTGCTTAATTATAGATTTTGAGGCGCTGAGGTCAAATATGCAATTTATTCTGAGCCTACTTGAATTTTTTCCAAGTCATTCACGACGAGAAAAAGTTTTTTTCTGCTGCAGGAAAAAAAATTAGATTGCAACCATTGTGTTACCCTGACTTTTTTTTTTAAATAAATTCTTATTTTAATATTCATGTTTTTTTTTATTATAAAAACTAGTTAGACCTATGACTTGTAAGGTCTCAAAATTTTTCTTATCGTCCATGTTAATAATAATTTTATGATAAAACTATTATTGCCTCAAATAAACTTGATAAATAGTGCTTTTTGAACAAAATAATAAATCTTACAAATGATATTTTAGAAGTCTATATTCTACGCGACTGGCAGGACAGAAAAGAACCAGCGATCGAGGCTCGCCCGTACACTATCACGTGAATTTGGTTTCATAAGTACAACCCTATTATAGTAAATGTTTTTTCAATATTCTGAGAAATACCATGAGAAAAAAAAAAAAGTAGGCATAAAGCAAATAAAAATATATAGTCTTAAAAAATAATAGCCTGCATAATTTTTTACTAACATTTTTATTTTTGCCATTTTGTCCGAGCTCAACGGGGGTGTTTAAACCCCTAACCCCCCTTGCGTACGCCACTGATTCTGTGCACCTAAATCTGAGGATGTTCAAGCTTAGTGAAGAAATGAATTTTTTCCTTCTCTTTCTGTGCTTACTCCTATAATTTTTGTTTTGATTCAAAATTCATTTTATTGGGTTAATTAATTTCGCTTATATTGGGTTCATTACAATTTTATAAAGCTTTGGCCGCCATTCCTGTTAACACAGTGTTCAGCGCAAACAGGAATGGCGCCAAACGTAAGTGGCCAATTTCGCCAAAGGGCACCCTCAAGTATATTTTAACCTAAAAAAATAAGGTGAAAACAATAGAATTAAAATTATTTACAATAGATCTCTGAATATTCACAAAACCTAGCTCTGTACATTTTTCATTCATCTTTCTTTTCACATTATTTTGTGTACCAATGATTTGCACTTTTATGCATTATTTAAGAACTATCTCAAATATGAACTGTTAATTAATATTTCTGTCTGAACAGTTTTTTGAAAGTAAGTAAAAAACAATTAAAAGAAAGTAAAAAATATTCACGCCTAAGATATTCACGGCGATCCATTTAAGTAACAAAGATATGAGTATTTTAAAGTTAACTTTGATCATAGAGGAATCAATATACTTCACACATTCAATACAATATAGAAATCGCAAAAAGCTTTAGCTGGTAAGTTTAGTTGTAATATTTCTGCAGGCAGCATTATTAAAAATTATTACCTCTCACACTCATGCGTTCTCATTTGTGATTGGCTGTTTTGTGCGTTACTAACCAGAAGTCTTCTGTGATTGGCTATGTGTTATCATTCCACTCTCTTCTTATATTATATTATATTATATTATATATATATATATATATATATATATATATATATATATATATATATATATATATATATATATATATATATGTCTTCGGATCATCCTCAGGGATATTTCCCGGACCGTCGCCAATAGCCCATTGTGCAGTTCTAGTGCGACGTAAATTAACTGCATCTACACATCATATATATATATATATATATAAATAAATACATTTTAGTGAGAAAAAAATAGAAATTTTTATTCCTCTACTGTTAGATTAATGTGTATTTTTCACTTAATAACTATTAAGCATTTTTTACATGTATTAAAAATAATTTTCGTTAACCAGAAGTTTTTCAATAATAAATTAAAAATAGCTTTATAACCATAATAAATTTAATACAGATTTGACTAAGTGATTATTACTTTTACGAACAAAAAGAAAAAGCAAGCAGAAAAGCAATTTATTTGTATATGTTTTAATTTTATTGTTTTCAATTAAACGTATTTTATCGATTTATTAATAATATAATATGGGATACATAATATGAGATATATAATATGTTTTAAACATTAAATTAAAATGGGCACTAGTTTAGAGCTCTTGAAACATGTCGACTTTTACGCCTATTAAAATAAAATTTTGAAGCTAATGAAGTTATTAATTATAAAATGCAGATTGTTTATATTTTTACAATTATAAATGGCATAATTAGGAAATTTTGATACTGGCCAGCGGACAGTTGTAGCATTTTCAGTAGCATTTGTAACATTTTCTATGGTATTTGTAGCATTTTCAGCAGTCTCTTTTGAAATAATTTGGCCTTTTGAAATAATTTTATAATTAAAATGTAAAATTTTAAGTGATTAATAAATGTACTTAAAGGCATTTCTCAAAATTCGGCAAACCCTAAGGTTTCATTTCTTTAATAAAGAAAAATGTTATGAAACCAGTGCGAGAGAAACTAATTTTCAGAATATTTTAAAATATTCATAATAATTCCATTTTCATTAAATATAATAGTAATAATATGCAAATCGAGTATATTTTTGACGAAAAATGTGGTGATGGAGCGAAGCACAGTCGTCAATTTTTTCTAATTTCTTTATTTACGTTTCGCGAATTTATATGATCATCTGCATTGGGAGTTTTCTGGCTGGTTTGATATACTAGTGATTCGAAATCATGAATGAAGTAAACAATATAAGTTGAAATTTAACTAACTGCAAGCACATGAGTTTAAACCTGAATCAAGCTCTGGAAGGTCTTACAAGACTTATTAACTAAGCATTTATGAGTTAAATAATTTTATTAAATGTATTACATTATAGATAGTTCATCAGCTCAGTACAAACGTTTCATTTTAGCTTAATTTCTGTTTTTCTGTCTATAACGATAAAATTACGTTTTTGTTTGTCTCTTTAGAGAAAAGTTACCATTAGCACTGTAAGTAAGACATGTAGCGCCATCTATTATTTTATTCTTTAAGAAGGTTCTTTGCTTTAACTGTAACTGTTCGAAAGTCAATGTCAAAATTTGTTTACATTTTTGACGTTTCCTTATTATGGTTTAAATTTCTCTGCTTGCCGGGCAGTTTAATGTAAGAATTTTAAAATTTGTTCGTATCTCACTTGTTTAACGAACCTATATCCGCTATAAAGTTTTAGAAATGTCGTCCATTAATCGCTATAAGTATTAGCATTTTGTTTTTCCAATGTTGTTTTCGTTCAAAACTATGATTTTGCTTGCTTATTTTATAGCTGAGAGCTTATTTTTTTTTACAATTTACTTTACAATATATTTATGTTTGTGAATTTTAATGTCATTTAAAGTGCAGAAAAGCTTATAAGCTTTTTTTTCTTTCTCGTAGACAAGTTTTTTTTGTGTATTTTGTTAGTTTTATTCAATACTAAGATTTACTTCTTTGTTTAAGTTATTTTTTTTTTAAATTTTAAACGTATTTGTTATTGTTTATCGTTAATTTATCCTATTCTCCATCTTTAAATTATAATTTTTTCGTTTAATGCTTATAGCGAAAGTCTGCTTTACAATTTGTATTGCTTATATTGGACTTCTAATGCGTGATATTTTCTTAAGTTTTGCCAATATTTTATTCATAAATGTTATGTATTCCTAATAGAATTTACAGTATTAGTTATTGAAATCAATAAAAGTTTTAAAAATTGTGTTATATAGCTTTTGATTACTGTTGTAATAAGATTCCCTTTAAAAATTGTCTAGCTTTTCTTCACCTTTGAAAGAGGGTAAGATTTCCGTATTGTGATCTGTGACAGAATAATTGTTAAGTCTTGAAAACTTCCGGGCAGCGTCCCCCGAGAAGCCAAAAAAACATTACAGAAAAAGAACGACTCGAAGGTTATATAACTCGTAGCCCAGCTCCAGACAAACCTCTACATGTTTTATTTTTAAAAAAATTTACGTTCAAAGTCAATATGGCTCCTTGGCGATTGTAGTTAGCATAGCAGATCACGATAGGGAAATACCCCCAAAAGAGGTTTGATTTAGTTTACTTCAAGGCCTTATATAGAAATTTTTTTTCCTTAAAACCTATTTTAATGAAAATACAGATTTTTTTAAAGTATTATATGCGCAAATTTTGTTAGGCTTCAAATATTTTTAAATATATAGTGTTATTGCTGTCGTACATAATGCATGTGCATAAATATTTTTTAGAAACTTCTAAAAGCTTTACAATTAAAAATTGAATTAAGTGACTAAGTTAAATTTAGTATCTGATATAATGAGTCATATATGTTTTACTACCATTGTTTTGTGTTATTTTATTACTCTTTATAATGAATTTGCTATGTGTAGATTTAATTTATTTAAAATATCTTCATGTTCCTATAAAGTCAGTTGTTTCAAAATTTAATTTCTAATAATCGATATTTGCTGTAAAGTTATTATAACCTTCTAGATATGTAAATAGC
The DNA here is from genome assembly GCA_949128135.1 of Parasteatoda lunata. Classification (NCBI taxonomy): domain Eukaryota; kingdom Metazoa; phylum Arthropoda; class Arachnida; order Araneae; family Theridiidae; genus Parasteatoda; species Parasteatoda lunata. The sequence goes on along the minus strand of OX421970.1, from coordinate 29,149,753 downwards.
TCTAAATTGTAGTATAATCAAACAATAATATTAGTGTTGGAAAACATAAGAAAATTTTTGTTAACAGGGATTTTTATTATTATAGGCTTGAATCTTATTTGCAAGGCAAAAACCGGTTGGCAGATTTTTTGTAGTTCTATTGCTATCTGTTGATACAGCGGCATTAACGCTTAAAATTTCTTCTATTTTAAGATCATGCCATAAGTGTCGTGAATATTATGTATGAATCTTATTTTAAGATTTCCGCCTTACTTCTTGAAAACTTCTGTTATTATCTGTAACTATTTTGATTTGTCGTTATCTGCTTTACATTTCTTTATCTGTTTTATACACGAACATAAAGATAATCCTTTTTTAAGATAAATATTTTTATTCTAGGTGTTGGATTTAATTTAAAACATGGGTACTAGAGTTACACCATCTGCAATACATTTTGCTGATAAAGCACTTGCTGGAGTCCCACGATTGTTAGATGATCTGCAACGCCTGATTGAAGATCGAGATACTGCAGACATTGTTTTTATCGTTGGAAGAGAGGAAGTGCCTATATATGCCCACAGACTTATTATGCGAGCAAGGTACTTTTGCTTTTTTGTTTTCTTTAAACTTTATTATTTACAATGTAATAATTTATAATTAAAAAAAAAGGTTTAACTGAACAGATAAAAATACTGCTGATTTTCCATAACTTTGCCGAAGTTAGATTTTAATCTTGATTTGAATTATAGATAAGTCTAATTTCCAGATTAATTTTTGCCTTTTTATTGTTTTCATGCATATAATTTTTGTGCTTCTAAAAGACCTTTATATTTTGTAACATTGTTTCAACTTGGGAAAATTATTAAAGGTTTTTTTTTTGTTGATAAAATTGTTTGTTTAGCTATAAAATTTGTAACTTTTCAATATTTTTATCGACATAGCAATATTTTAAAGTTTATTCTTATTGTTTATATAATTATTGAGTTGTGGAAAATATATGTTTAAACGTTATAGTGCATAAAATTAATGGCGGTTTGTTGATCTGAAACCAGTAAAATCTGGTTCATACCATCATGAGATAATGATTAGTTGTCCCTTGGATTAGCAATTGATCGCTGTTAATCATAAAAAAGGAATAGTTGACCGAGTTGGTTTGATGTTTTGGTCTGTGTTTCTCCATTATAATTTTGAATACTAAACATTCTCTGTAATTTTTTTATTGAATTTTAGTTTATTTATTATTACTCATAATCAAAATCATGTTCTATTTATGATAAATATGTAACTTTCAATGTTTCAAATAAAATTTCAGTATGGGTAAATAAAACTTAATTTTTATATATTTTGAAAAATTTTTAAACATTGTATTTCTAAAACTTATTTTGTTTCATAAAATTTTGAATATAAGAAAATCTAATTAGAGCATGAGAATCGGATAAATGAAAATGCATATGTGCTTTTAAAATTTTTTTGTTACTGGTCCTTTATGACAGCGACTAAATTTTCTTATATTCTAACTCCTGTTACATGTAAAATTTTATGCAAAGTTATCGTACTATTTTTTTAAGAGAATCTTAGTTTTTATGAAAAAACAACTTTATATTAAGTATCTGTATGTTTAAATATGCCAGATTTCTCATTCACATTTTGAGCTAAGTCAAAGAGTTAAAATTTATCAAGGCAATGTCTTTCCAATTTTACACTTAAAGGAGGGAGAAAAAATCATTTTTCTAAGTACTGTATTTATTTCTATCTGTCTTTTAATTTTTTTCTAAACAAAAGTTCCAACCTAATCTTTTATCACCTTTGAACCAACCAGCAGGATGTTTGGTTTGCTCGAATGTTTTGCAGCAATTATACTAAGTCAAGAAGTTACAGGAGTATAATCAAATCTGAAATAATTTTGTTTTAAGAATCAATTGTCATAAAATATTCTATTAGGCATCAAACTATGCATTTGACAATAAGTTTATTTCTCAATATCTTAATCAGAGGTATTGCAAAGTTGAAACGTGATGATATTTTTTTGTAATTTCTTTCCCCCCCCCACAAGAATGCTTATTTACTGAGTAAAATGCAGGCTGTTGCATTTACAAAAAGAAAGTCGGATAAGTATGAAGTTTTAAAAATAATCAAATTTTTATTTATAATTTCTGATTTAAGTCACAGTTCCAAGTCTAATGTGTTTGTTAAAAAAGGGTATGATTTCAAATCGACTTTCACCTATCAAGCCTATACAAAATAAAGAATGTATGTTTGTCACATCATTGTGGCAGTATAAAGTTAAACCTAATTATTTCTTATTAACTTCGAATTTCTTGCTATTTTATTAAGTTCTCTTGTCTGTGTTGTTTTGATTTCTCTGTCTTAGAATTATGTTTTAAATATGTTATGTTAGCAATTATGTTTTAGACACTTCTTTGGATTTAGAAATATTGTTTAATGTTTTATAAGTTCAATGTCTGATATGAGCATTGGTTGGCTGGGCATATTTTTTAATTGTTAATTTCTTTTATAAAGAGTAAAATTAAAAATGCACAAAAGTTAAATGTATGATTGGATAAGGGCTAATCATGCAGCATTATTGTAATCATAATTGGGCATCTTAATTATATGTCAATAAGTGCCATAATCTAGTAGAGCCATAACCAAGTATCAACACTTATGGCAGATTCTGGTGGGCATATTTATTAATGAACAATCTAGAATAATTTATCTTTATTCAAGAATTGTTCTTTCGGCTTATCCTCCAACTGTCTTGTAAAGTCAGACAAGATCCATTAGACCGTTAACCCTCTGAAAATCTGAAAGCGCGTAAGTCCTCCCTGGAAAACTCAAGCTGTCCAGGTTGTGTTCGGCAGAGGTCTGCTGAGCTTGACATTTAGAGCAGCCTGCAAAGATCCCCCTGCCCTCAAAGAACGAGAAGTTCCACTTGTGTCCTCTTACCAATCTTGAAAATGCTTTTCTCAAGGCTTTGTCACAGTCGAGAACAAGCAAACAGCCAGACATTTTGTCTGCATACCAGTGGTGGCAGAGAGGGGCCTTCCACTCCTTTGAAACTTCAGATTTCACCTTGTATTGTTTCATAAGTTAATTTAAATATTTGGTAACTATCAGAAGATTTGGATGTCCCCACCTAATGCAATGAAAGGTCAAGAAGGTTTCATGACTTTGAGAGTCTGAAACTGTCCAATGAAAAATTTTATGATGACCACAGAGTCATCTTTGAAGAATAGAAGTTAATTCTTTTGGATTTAATGTTGCGCTTCGAAATTTAAAGTTAATCAGCATTAAATGAAAACTTTTCTAAAAACATTTTTGCTTTTAAAGAGAGAAAACAGTTAAAATAGACCATTTCATTTTTTTTTTCTCAAATGAAAAATTTGTACCAATTATAGTTACTGCTAGAATTTAGAAGCTTGGTCAAGAATGTAAATAATATGATGTCATCCATTCTGACATAAGAGATCATTAAAAATAATATTTTTGTTTTTTTCAAATTGAGGGAAATAAAATCTTGAATATGGACTTGGAAGATTATGACACTATTAATTTTCTAACTCTCCAATATCTCCGAACTTAACGAGCAAACTGATTTTACATTAAAAAAAATCGATCTTTAAAATCATAATGGCAGATTTAACAAAAGTGGATGAACTCAATGCTGCAACACAAAACATCTCTCATCCGCTGTTGAAATGGAGTACAATATTGCTCCAATGACTTTTTTTTTGTTAGCGTGATTATATACTATTAATAAATGAGCTTCTTGAGAAAAATTTCAAACAATCAAAAAATTTTCAAAATTATTGTGAATAATTTTTATATTTCAAATAAAATGTACAGTACATAAATATGAAATTAGTTTTTTTTTTTTTTTTTTTTTTTTTTTTTTTTTTTAAATATTTTCAGTCTCTGTATATGGAGCTTAAATTTAAAAACTTTACTTATTTCATAATTCCTTGATTGTTATCCGTATTTATCAAATTTCATGTCACTGTGGTCTTGAGTATATTGAAAAAACTAAATGTACTCTTAAACTTTGACTTAAAGAACACGGAAGATATATTCAAACAACACAAAAGATATATCTAAAGTAAGGACATTACCTGATCTTCTGCCACTCTACATAGTTTGAATTCAAGTCACAGGTTTAATTTTTTTTCCTGCTAAAACCATTCAACGCTACTCTTCATCTTCTGAACTTGATTTTTGGAAGTCATTCTATATTTTGAAACATTCTTACAAATTAGTTAATGATATTTCTTGTATCCTACCTTTTTCCAATATTTGGAAATCTATTTTAGTTTAATCTGTTGCACCTTTAGGCTCCTGTCAAATTCTCTCACCCCTGTTTCTTATCTCTCTTTTTTTTTTTTTTTTTGTTTAAACTTGTTGCTGTCCCTATTGGTTAAACTACTTTGCATGCGTTTGTCTTTTTACTTTCTTTACTATCATTTGAAACTCTGAGGTATGGAGGAAGGTTCTTATTTATAGAACTGAAACTATAGTATGTCCATTTATGTACTTTGTGCTTTATGCACGTGCTTAGTTTTAGTCTATATAGCACAAAATATATCTATCATTCATTGAATCGGTTAATGTTATCAAAATCATTGTGTGGCAAAGTGATCACATTAAGCAGAGACTACTGTACTACATATTTATTTATACCAAGTGCATATTAATTTTTATTACCCACCACTTTAGATTTAAGAGCCGGCCGAGCGGTTAGCGCCCATGACTGCGAAGCCATTGGCTGCGGGTTCGAATCCCGCTCTGGGCATGAATGTTTCTCTCTCTTTGTGCTGTCCTCTGTTGTGTGTGATGTGTGAATGTGGCCCACCCTGTAAACAGGTTTGTGGCGTGGGCAATGTTGCTCGCCTCCGTGACTTTGGTTCACAGGTTCCCACTGGGTAACGCGAAAGGAGCAACAATTCTGGCATCTTCATAGGCAAAGATTCAAATTCAGTGCCTGCCATTGAAAAAAAAAACACTTTAGATTTAAGAAAAGAAAAAACATTGGCTATGAAATCAGAACCAAGCATAAATATTATATTATCAATGATAAAACTATATTAGTTTTGTAAAATAAATTTAAATTTATGAAACATTTGTGCTACCATTTGATTTCTTTTTTTATAAAGAAGAACCGTGCTTTCAGAAACTAATAGGTGCAATTTAGTTAATATTTATTTTTATCTTGTTCAATGTGATTTATGGATAATAACAAAATTGCTGTTAGCCTGACTATGGTATATTGAAGGCCAAACAGTAATAAATGTGTAAGTGAAATGCAGTAATTTCTGGTAAAAAGGTTTGTTATCCCTCTTATAAGCAGTAGTATTGTGCTTATGTAATTTGTGAACTCTTTTAAGAAATTCTTGTAGACTTGAAATTCACTATCAAGCAAGTGACAAACCAAATAGTATTAGTTTATATTATACTTTTTATATTTCTATTCACTTTTGTCACCCCAATAGACAGTGGTTTTGTATTAGATTACATGTGAACAACATTTGTTATATAAAGTACAACTAGATCTCTTGCCCTTCTTCAGTCCATTAATCGTTTTCATTTGTTTGCTCAATGCAACAAGGCCTTTTTTCTTTCTCTTGCACAAAAAATATGAGAGTGTTTTGTTCATATCTGCAACCAATTGATGTAAGTTTGGAGATAAGATCAAGGACCTATTATCTTATTGACAAATAGGGCCTGCACACAGTGTCTGAATAGGAACTAAATCTCTGTCATAAATATTTATTTTAACAATATGTTTTTATTCTATCTCTTCTAATTAATCAACATTTAAGATGCATACTTCTACGTTTTTAAACATTATTTTGTTAATTACTTCAATGAACAAAACTTTTTCAGTTTCTATGCTTAAGCTATATTTGTATGATTATATCATTAAAATTTGAAGTTCTAAACTATTTTCAAAATATGCTAAATAGTGTTCTATGCAAGATTTATAATTTAGATTTGTTTTTAACGGAGAAAGATATTTTAAAAATTAAGATTTAAGAGTTGTGTTAATATTTAGATTTTTATTGAAAAAGTGTGACTTTCTTTTAACTGAGAAATTCTAAATTTAGAAATTAAAAATGGCACATTTCTAAAAGAAGCACTGAATCGAAGTTCAGGACCCTGGAAAGGTTTTTCCTGTGATATTTTTATTATTTATTAAAAAATATTTTTATGTTAACTTTTTTTTGCACTTAATTTCTTGAATTTTGCTTTTGAGTTATGCGTTGCGTTCATGAGCATAATTGAGAGTTAATTGTTCAGCATTACTTATATTCATGACTTCGCCTCTATGTTAAAAACCAATAAGTTTCTGGAAATGTTTTTATTTTGTTAGTATAAAGCCTAAAATGTTTTACTAACAAAATTTTAATACATTTTGGTGTGTATGGATATGAAAATAAAAGATAATAAAAGCAAATATGCCAAAAAAAAGTAAATAATACCATAAAAGAAAAATCCGAGATTGAATAAGTTTAATTGATCTTAGATAGCGGGAAAAGCTAACTAAAAGCGTCATCAAAAGCGATGAAAGGCGTGCTCTTAAATTTATTTCTTGGCGAAAAATTATTAGATTCCTTCCCGTCTCCATCCAACTTTGATAAATAAACATTTTAAGCGAGTTCAATCGAATAAATATCGAATTTGTCTGCATATCAACACCGCATCATGTCTAAGAAACGATGTTATAGATTTTTCTTCCCCGCAGGTCACCTTCAGAAGTTGAGTCCTTTGATGGTAAAGAAACCTTAATGACATTTTTGCACGTCAAAAAGTCCCCCTTTTTAAGCGATCTCCTTTCCAGAAGGCGGGAAGGAATGGCATTAGCTATTCAAGAATTGGACGTTTGAGTGGCGTCCTGTGAACAAATTGCATAATCAATATGCAGCGAGGGCTTGGATTATATGGCATTCACTTGGCGATGTCCTGTTCCAGGTCTGACAATGTAATCCTTACATCGGGTCTTCTGCGAAATCCACGTCATGAACTTCGCAGGAACACTTCAAAAATTTATTATTTTTATTTTATTTCAATGTGCGATCCAGATTTAACTCGTATGCATTTTTATCTTTCTGTCCGTTTATTGGAAAACGTGCACAAAGAGTCTTTGCGTGTCCGTTTTTTCTTAAGTCTGTTCGTTTTGTGACTGGTTGATCGATAGACAAAGAGGATTAGGGCTGTTTGAAGTTTCCATTAAAGAAGTTTTAATAGTTTTCTTCTTGCATCTTCTTTTAATAAGTACGCACAAAATTGTTTCCACGATAAGCTGTAATGTTATCTTATAATTTTAATTAATAAATAGGAAACGAAATAAATTTGCATATGACAGATTAGCAGGTTTCGATCGAGGCGTTAAAACCATTGGTAAAAAAGCCTTTCTGCCACATTTGTGGCAGAAACTCAAAAAATGACTTGAAAGTCATTATTGGCATACAATAGACATTGCATAGGAAAAACAAATGTTAATCCAAGTACAGTTTATGTATATTATGAACATTATAAATCAAATATTACATTGTTTGCACTCTGCAGTAGTCAATAACTAACAAGAGGTTGTTTGCATTTTATGATTATTTATATTAAAGAAATAGTTATTTACATTTATGAGTCAGTGAATCTAACCGATTATATTGCTTCGTGTATACAGCAAAGATTAAGATTTTGTTAGTGTTTACTTAATGGGATTGTTGACTGTTGCTACACATATCAAGGCTTAAAACAAAAAATGACCTGGAAGTGATTTTAGTTACGCTAAAAGGTGCCGATAATAAATTATTGAATTTTAAAGTATAATGTAATGAAAAACTTAACTATTTTTTTTACAGTAAATTTTTAATTATTATACGAAGTTTTTACAATGTTGAAATGGAGTTACATTTTTTAGTCTTTTTAAATAAATGTCATTTAGTAATTGCTAGAATTTCAAAAAATATATTTTAGTTTCTGCCCGTTTTTTCCTGTTATAACTAGTTTCTGCCTCTGGGAGGGCAAAAACCAGTGTCTGCCGGCAAAAAGCCAACCAAGGTAGCTGATAGTCTACATTCTTGATACTCTTGTAAAAAATACTCACCAAATGGTTTAAATGGGAAGCTTCAATATGATAATATGCAGCAAGGTATAGTATTATGTTGTCTAGTCTGACAATGTAATCTTTAATTTGGGACTTGGGCATCTTCTGCGAAATCTACATCATGAACTTCACGGGAACACTTCAATTTTATTTTAATATGCGATCTAGATTTTACTCGTATGAATTCTCATCTACCTGTTTGTTTATTGGAAAACGTGCACACAAGTGTTTTGCACGTTCGTTTTTACTTAAGTCTTATCGTTATGTGAATGGTTAGTTGATAGAGAAAGACAATTAGATCTGTTTGAAGTTCAATTACAGAAGTTGATAGTTTTCTTACTTGGATCTTCTGGTGTTAAGTATGCACGCAATAGTTTATTTAGTATGGTAATGTTATCTGGTATATGGTAATGCTATCTGGTTATTTTAATTAATCAATCGTAAACGAAATTGGTACTATTGTAATAAGTTTTCGCAAATTAGTTTAAATTCTAAGCTGCGTCGTGATAATATGCTGGAAGATATAGCATACTATGTCCTGTACCAGGTCTGGCAATGTGATCCTTACTTCTGGGCTTATACGGAACCCATGTCGCAGAACTTCGCAGAAACACTTAAATTTTTTTTGGTGTATTTTCATTCAATCTTGAGATTTTGCTCCTATGCATTTTTTATCTTCCTGTGCATAAAACGAGCATGGAGGGTGCTTTTACCGTAATGTGAGCTGCCGATCGATAGAATTAACAGATTTAAGGCTGTTTAAAGTTGTATTGAAATAAATAGCTTTCCTTCTTTGATACTTTTATTACTACACATAAATAGTTTCAGTGTTTAACTGCAGCATTACCCTGCTATATTAATCAATCAATAGAAGATTTAATTAGCAGTTAATAGTAAGGATGTAACGAATCCTGATTTTTGGCCAAAAAAGTCGGCCAAATACCGAATAGCAAAATGTTTTTTAAAAAAATCATTAGTAACTATTTTTTTATACAGGAATAAGTTTAGTCATTATGGGAAAATAATGACTAAACTTAATCTTTAAATGAAAGATTTAATGCTAAAAATTTTAATTTAACTTAATCTTAATTTAATCTTAATCTGAATGTTAAAAAAACATTTCCGTATTTTTAGGAAAAAATGAGCATAAAAGAATAACGTTCATTAGAAACGTTAAAATATGCTGTTATAATAAAAACGCTGATAAAAAGAAGAATCAGTTAAAAAATCATTAGAGAAACAGAATAAAATATTGTTGTTGGTTTCTGAAATTTAACTTTAGCGTTGGGAATCACAGTATTCTATGTTACTAATTATCTGTGTTGCCGTACAAGAAAAAAGTGATAGTAAAAGAATTAAGTCCATTAGAAACACGCCGTTAACATGCTTCGCTTTAGTTAATACAGAAAAAAAAATGTTGTCATTTTTTAAAACTTTGAGTGTTAAAAAACGAATTGACTTGCCTGAATGCAATTAAAAAAGGGAAGAAAAAAAATCAGCATTACAAAACTGTAGGTTCAGTATACAGTCGTCTAGTTTCAATTCAACAAATTCCGCTTTTCCATGTGTCTTTCAGAATATAAATTAACAAGTTTTAGAATTTAACATAGATGCGTAAAAGAACTATTTCTAATAATGTAAATTAAAAATTACGATTTTAGATTATTCGTTATAAAATCTGTTAAAATTTCCGCCTAAAAAACTTGCTCGGAGAATAATTTCACAAATAATACTTTAAAGAATATTCGGTCGAATATTTGGCCAAATATTCGGCCATTCGGATATTCTGCAAAGAGGCTGAATACCGAATAGTGGCCGAATGTTTGTTACATCCCTAGTTAATAGCTTTCCTTAATTTATATTCTTGTACTAAGTACGTAGAAAATCGGTTAAATAGTAAGCTGCAATGTAAGGAGATATCGTATATTTTTAGTGTATTATCTGGAGTCAGTTAATTGAAGTTTAAAGTTATATTAAATCGTTCTATGGAAGTTGAAATAAATTAATTTATAGTTTTCCTTCATTTATATTTTCCCATTGAGTTTGGACTGATAAATAATTTGAATGGTAAACTACAGTGTGAAAATGAGAGGTTGTTTATCTTAAATATTTACGTTTATTTTAATAAATTAATCAAAATAAAATATATTAATTGTTGATAAGCTGCCATTCTCTGATACTCTAGTTAAACGTACGAACAAAATAGTTTAAATAATAAGCTACTGTATAAGTTTTACGCTTTAAGTATTATCTGATTATTTTAATCAATCGGTAGGAAGTAAAAGGAATTTTTTGGACCTCATAATGTTAATTTTATTTTTTTTCCGTATTTCGTCATATCTCGAGAAATTTTCAAAAATTTGATTTCTCAGAATCTATTTAACTGATTTTGCTCAAAAATTGTATTTTGTCTTGTAAAATTGCTTACTTAAAAATATGTAAAAAATTTTATATTTTAAAATTAAAAACTATTTTTGTCTATTATTTAATAATTTATTTATTTATAAATATTTACTAAAATTATTTTTGCATGAAATTATCTTTGGATAAACGTATTTTATAATTGTGGGCAAAATTTATTAAATGTACTAAAAAAAGTTTTTGAGATATGATGAAATGCGCAAAAAATAAAATTTACATTATAAGGCCCCAACTTTGGATCGTTCTCCTGAACTAACTATGGAGACCATATTTCTCAGATTGCAGCTACCCCTTACATTTTCGAGGTCCGAAATCAGAATCAGTTCGAAAAAGGGCATGCTTATTCAGAGAAAATATGTTGTTGTGTCTGATTTTGTAACGCAAAATATCTTCGCTAATTAATTTGCATATTTGAGGTTACCCCCTCTAGCCATTAGGATTGAGCCAAGATTAAGATTGAGCCATTAAGATGTACCAAGGCCCTTGTTTACATACATTATACATACACTAGTTTATTTTAACAGTTCTTATAATTATTAACTTTTCTCTATCCATTGCTACCAAACAATAGTTCTAGTGTCACAACAAATTTTATGAAATTTATTGTACATTGTTAAAAAATATAAAGTGTGTTGGACAGCAGTGAGATTCAAATTTGCTTAATGTCGGGATAAGTTTAACTATATTGTAGTACTCTTTAATCTTAATTGCTAGAATTTATTTTTCAGCTTGAACGAAAATATGATTCAATTTAACATCTTTATTACCTTACTTAACGCTGAATTTATTATTATTATTTATTATTATTTTTTATTTTTTTTTTGATAGCAAAGAAGCTCTTCTATAAAATCTCCTAAAATATAACTATATTTTTTGTGACTGTTTTATTTTTTAAAAGTTATATTCTCTGCCAACAACAGAAAGTGTCATGGGTTTTTGAAAATTTTTAACTGCCGTTAACTGAAATTTTTAACTAATTGTGCCTAATCGAGTTAAAAAAAAAAATTCAAAGGTTATAAATCTTCATTTAAAAAAAGAAATAAATTCAAAAATGGTAAATTTTAGCGAGTGAAGAGCACCCTAAAGTAGTTTTACTATTCACGAAGCGTCTGCGTTTATTTACGTTCAATTTTTTTTTCTTTTAGCATATCTTTAATATTTAGAGAATAAAATCAATAGTAATTTTGCATTGACTTTGTGTATATGTATAAATTTATTAAATAAATTATTGATGACAACATAAATTTACATAGAAAAATTTTTAGAAAAGAATCAGGTGGATATATATGAAATATGTAATGTCTTGTTTTAGTAGAAATATAATGGGGCAATCGAATAGACTTTAGTAACAATTAATAAATATAACGGATAAATTAAAAAAAAAATCTCGCTAATTGAAATATGTGCACATAATAAATCTAATTTTTCCCTATACTTTTGTAAACATTCCTTTGTACCATTGCTTTTTAAAAATTCACTAACATATATTTTTAAAAATTATATTTATTAAATATGTAAATATGTATTAAAATTTTAGATTCTTTGAAAAAAATTTAATTGCAGCCTATTTTCTAAAAACCATTCTTGATAATTTTAAGAACCCAAAGAAATCAGGTGCCTATACAAAGCAGCACTTAATATTTTTAAAATTTTTATTGTCTTTTTCGCTTCGCCTAGGTCACATTTCAGTTAAATTTTTAATTAATTTAGGTTCATAAATATCAAACCAAAGTGTATTTCGTTTCTCTTCATTCGAACGTTTTTTTCTTTTATTTTGACTCTCAATTACTTTGTTTCTTAAAATCTCTCGTAACATTCATCATAATAATGATATTAATTTAGGAATTATTTCCATTGTTTTAAAATAAGCGCTCTTTTTCCAGTTCAATATAAAAGTACTTTTATCAAAACATCGAGTGTAATGATAATAAAATTTTTCCATTTCATAATCAAATAAAAATATTCAAAACTTATTTTTATTCTACCTTTAATGTATGTTTTATCGTTATTCAAAGAAGTAATTGGATTAAATTCATTTTTAGCAAATAGTTTCGCTTTCGGAAAACATTTAGAGCATGACTGCGTTCCTTCTAATAAAATTTATTTGAATAGCTCATTCACTACTGATATATATATATATATATATATATATACATATAATAAATACATTAAAAAACACGAAAATTAAGAAAAATAATAAGTTTCATTTATTGCGCATGAGTAAATAGCTGCAAGTAAATAGAACTCATTAAATAAGTTCAAAAAGAAGATAAAACAGAGGAAAATTACAGACAAATGAAAAAAAGGGAAAAAAAGAAAATTATTTAAAAAAAAAAGGATAGAATTCTTTTAAAAAAAAATCCAGAAAAAAAATATATATATATATAATCTTTTCATATATAATCGTGTGGGCTGATGAAAAGATTATATCACTTTTTTTCTGGATTTTTTTAAAAGAATTCTATCCTTTTTTTTTTTTTTAAATTTTCTTTTTTTCCCTTTTTTTTTATTTGTCTGTAATTTTTCTTTGTTTTATCTTCTTTAAATAAATATATATATATTCTGTCTATTTATAATGCACTTTCGTAAATTGATATTAAAATTTTTATATGAAATTTCCAATGTGTATTTTGCGCTTTCTTTTCGTTTTTGAAGTAATATTAAGTTGGAAAATGCACTTGTAAAATATAATAGTTTCTTTCATCTTAAATTGAAACTAAATTTTTGTCTGACTGATATACAATGTCCAAGTGTATTTTGTAGTGTCTTTTATTGGATTTTATAGAAAATAGAAAAAAAAAATTATTTATTTGTAGATGAGCAAATAACATAAAATAAGAATTTATTTTAAAATATGGAAAACGCAAAGGCAAACGAAAGTTTGTTTTAGAAAAATTACAAATGCTTACATTTGTATTTTTTGAGCTTTCTTATCTGCCAAGATAAAGCTGCTAATACGTATTTTATTTGAAAAAATTCATTTTCGAAATTTTAGTCTAAATCTTATCAGATTTAAAGAAGTGGTTGTGGCTTATTGTCCAAAAGTGATGCTTCTATCTGGGAACAAGATAATTTCTAGCACAAATATCTGAGTTAGAATCGATTTATGTATAACCCTTCTTAGAACTTACAATTTAAAAAGTTGCAAAAGTTTCGTCACTTATATCAGATATTTGTGTGAAAAGTTTGTTGCAATAAATGATTTGCCGCATTTTTGGAGCCCAGGGTTCGTAATTTCGATCTCGACAGTCAACTTAACAACCGGCGTATAAGCATCAGTAAGATGCACATCTCGTAGCTAAAAGTTTTCTCGTTGGTTGCTGTGTGGAAGGTTGGGGAGAGTGGTGCCAGCTCAGGCCCTACCCACGTCGTCTGACCGAGGTCAAAAATTTGTTTCATTTCTGCCATTGGTGTTAAGAGATACACGGGGCAAGGCGCTTGGCCATAGTTTGGTGGGGTGTGTATTGTGCTGTAATCTAACGGAAAATTCGAGGGACCTCCACTAGATTACAGTACACATGATGTACGCATTTTCAAATAGTGCTGGCATTGTTAGGTGAAAAAATTGATCACCAAATAACATTAGCATTATATACAGATAAATAGTTATGTGACATGTGCTTCTTTTAAATCTAGAAATCTATTCTTTGACAAGTAGTGAAAACAAAATAATAAAACCTGCATTCGAAATTTCTCGTTCCGGAAAGGGTGAATTAAGTATCACTTTATAAACCTAACTGGTAATTTTACGGTATTTAAATTTTCTACATCATCATTTTCTCGATTCGCCTTCAACATGTAGATCAAACATCGCGCCTTTACAATAAATGTATGCCTGGATTGTAAAACGTTAAACCTTAATATCGGTATTTGCAGCATAAAACTCTGCAAAATTGCTGCAAACTTAATAAGGAACTAAGTTTCCATTCAAGTCGTATGATAGAATCGCGTAATAAAGTTCAAGAAGTATGATTTTTCCAATTTAGTACCATATTTAGGTTCCTGCCAATTGAATCAACATTCAGTTGTGCTTCAGTGCGTTCCAAAATTCCTAATAGTGGGGCTATACTTTTGATAAATTAGCTCTTTTTTTCGTAAATCGAATTAGCTTACTATCTTTGTTTCTGTGGTGATTATATGTAGTGCAGAATAAGCCAATATTCTCTTGTGAAAATACTCATTAGAAAAACCATTCTAAAATGCTTGTGCTGAGGTTTACTTTTCATCTCAACATCAGTGGCGTGATTCGATTTTCATTTCTAACTTCCACTCAGTAACTTACCCTAAAGGTAACGTATTTAGCGCCACTGCACAACTTTAACGCGTGCCACTTGTCGTCCGAATGGTTTAAAGAGAAGTTACCACTAAGGTGGCACTGCCAACCAACTTCCACCAGTAACGACAGAGGCGGTGGGTAATTGGAATCATTGGCGAAAAGGGAACACAAGCAATTAGGAAGAGACCGCCCTAATGGTCTCTAGTACGCGCAGTACCTTGTACTAGGTACCTGCTTCACTAATCTCTACTTCTCCAGGTTCCACTTAGGTGGAAATCCCTTTAACGACCGGGCAAGGGAGTCTAGGAAAGTAACGATGGTCCAAAAGCGATTTCTTTTTCTTCTAGTCCACTTCTTCCTTTTGTTCGTGGGGAGAGAGGATTGCTAACGATTCTATGGCACTGGTCACAAAAGAATAAGATGGTATATTTCTCCCTTTGGCTTTAGGCCGATGAGATGTTCTTACACGCGCAAATGATTTTCTGATGACTTCTTAACGCCATCGTGACTATCTAGTTGGCTGTTACTGCTTTATTGGAATTAGTTACGTGTTCGTTCGTCAAAATTCTTAACTTGTGCTTTTTTTTCCCCTCAAAAAGAAGGCTTATAAAGTAATTAGTTTTTTCTTTTGCGCGTATTGTTTGAGTTATGGGATTATTTAGGAATAGGTGGTTTAGAAAAAAATAATAACTACTAGGGATTCGGGGAAAACAATTTGATTGATTGAAATTGTTTTACTTTCTTAAACTATGTTTTTTGTCCTTTTTAGCGCGCAAGTGTTAAAAAGAGATTTTAACATTCGTTATATAGAGATAACGATACATTAATAAGTTAGATTTGTTACGCAAATTGATAAAATAATTTTCAACTTAATCACACAATTACTTATAACAATAAGTTTATATAATGATCATACTAACTAATCTGCTAAAGCCGTGCATGTTAGGACTAAGTGTGGGTTTTGTAATAAATTATGCGATTTTGCAAGTCGTACTTCAAGTCGTAAAGTCAACTATAAATGGAAAGTAAATGCTAGTTTAATATTTGTCTTAACTTTTTTCGATTTTAATTTAAAAAAAAACTTTATTATTTCTGTTCTAAAATTATTACAAACCTTAAAAATATTAAAAAATTGAGAACTAAACAAAACATAGATAAATTAAGTGTAATTAACTCTTTACGGACGTATTATCCCTTTTATTTCGAGCGCCGTATTCAGCAGGCATCCACGCAATGACCTCTGTGTTCGAGCTCCGTATTTAGCCTGCGTCAGTATGAAACTATTTCATAACCTACCCAATCTGCTTCATACAGCCACTGTCTAATATTCCATTGACCTACATTAAATTAATACCACTAAGGCATATTTTGAATACGCTTAATATGTTTTGGAAGTTGATTGCATTTTTATTTATAATGCTTGCTATATCTCCAAATATATTACGGTATACCACTTAAATAAGAAAATCGGAACAACTGCTTACCGACATGTAATGTGCACACTTCTAGGCACGGTGCACCGTTCAGTGGCATCACTACAGTGAAGCGAACTGTCGTAACGAAAGGTTAATTTTATGTATAATTGTCTTACTAGTCGAAATTAATGCATGTTGGATGAACATAATTTGAAGGATAATTCCGAAATAAGTAATTTTTTAAGAAGAAAAAACGCTAAATCACACTAAAGCGCAACTTGTAAATTACTATTTTTAATTTTATATCTTTATCTTTAAAGTCTAACAACTTTTGTAAATAGTCTTGTTTAATATTATAAAATTGGAATGATTCATTGATGTAGAGCAGTGGTTCCCAAACTTTTTTGACCCATGGATCCCCTTTTATAGTCAAAACTTGCCCATGGACCCCCAAGTGAAAAACAGCATATATGGACGGTATAAAAATTACAAATTAAAAAAACAAAACATTTTGTTGAAAAACTATTTATTGAAATTATATCTTTTGTTTAAAATAAAATAAAAAAATTTATGACTTGGATGAACGTGATGTATCACTAATTTCTAATCATTTATTTATTTTGTAATGAGGTTCATTATGGCACTGAAACTGAGAGAACAATATCTTCTTCCCAAGTTTTGTTTGTATAGAAAAAGTTTTGCAACAAACGTAGTTTTACGATTTTAGTTTTGATTAAATTTATTGTTAATCTTTAGTTTCAAATTAGTTTTGTAAAGTTTGGCAAATGTACTGAAAATACATTCGTTGCAGCTTGTTTTAAGTTAGCCAGAAAACCTCGGTATCCTCCTACCATTGCCGGAGCATCGTCAGTAGCTACAGAAATGATATTAGTCAAGGGTATAGCTTTTAATTCTGTCAACAGCGTTTCACCTTTCGTATCGCTTTCCAAACATTTAGCAAATAACAATTCTTGGTAAAATTTTTATTCTTTTACAAATCTTACATAGTAAGCTAAAAGTAAAAGCTTCGTTTCCTGGATAAGTGGACTCATCAAGCTGTATAGAAAATTCAGATATTTTTAAGTACTCACAAAAACAATTTTCTACGCACTGAGATATTTTATTAATCCTTCTTTGTACATTATTATTACTCTGTGGAATTCTTTTTACAATGTTAAAAGCTTGTTTGTGCAACCCGGTGAGTATTATCTCTCTTAAGCTAGTAAAATAGTTCTGAGGCCATCCGGACTTAGTAATCATGTAATATATAGAAAACATGCAATCCATCGTCACCTCGCTTAAATGTTGTCCCTATAAGTTGTTGCAGTGACGGTGTTTTCAGATATTTTTCTTTGACTGTTTGAAAAATAGTTAAATCTTTATCTTTTTTGTCACTACGGATTTTTATCAATTGTTCGTTAAGCTTGGAATGTTTCATTTAATCACTTGTTGTAGTTTTATTACATAAAGGACGCTTAGGTAAAGTACTTTTTCCTGGTTAAGAAATAAAGACATGCTTCAAATATTCAACACTGTATTTTCGGCGTTTTTTCTTCGACTCATTCATACTGTTATCTCTTAAAAAGGGGACAAAAGATATACGAAAATTTGTAAATCAACTGTTTAATTTGTAACAAACCACTGTTAATAATTATAAGCACCCTCCTTTATTTATAGTTTACTTAGGACGTAAAAATTGCTACTATTTTATTTATCTTAATTTCCATAATAATAAAAACCAATCACAATTTTATTATTTTATATTAAACCTCACGCGGACCCCCTGACGTTGTTTAGGGACCCCTAAATCAGTTTTTATTTTTCACGGACTCCCTGAATGGTACTACGGACACCTTGGGGTTCATATGGACTACTTTGGGAAACACTGATGTAGAGACTGAATGCGGCGTAAACGGTAAAATAACTTTTGTTGTTGACATTCGACAGCAAAGAGTTAAATAAACATTTTTTGAGACATTTGACATTGAGACATTTAACTTGAATAAGAGGTAATTCTTTATTATTATTATTATTAATCTTGTCTCCTTCAATTTTTTTTAAAAACTTATGTATGAAAAGACACCCTTTGAAAATCGTTTAAATTGAAAACTGAATTCATTTATTATTTTTTTTTTAACAAAAAATAGAATGGAATCAAAATAGAATAAAATGGATATCCAAGAAAAAATTACTTTTTTTGAATGTCATCTACAGAATAACACTTTTTTTTCCACCTTAAAAAAATTTAAACGTTTAAAAGGTTAATGAATTATTTGTATAAGTGCACTGAGCGTAAACCTTCTAATACCTTTCTGAATCTTCATTATGGATTTCTGTGCGTACCAATCATCTTCATCCAAACTTTCTTAATTCTGCTATGCCATTCATTATTTTATCTCAAAGATACCTTACACCACTTCCATCAGCCGGAAGAACAAAAGACAGCCATTGATAGACTGAAGCAACCACTTGTGATTTCAGAGAGACTGGAATTGTGCATCAAGGGACAACAAAGAAGCACTACTTCGGGTGCGTAAGATCGCTTTTCAAAGAGCCGGGGAAGCGGAAATAGCAAGGTACCTTTTGGACGATACATTGAATTGAAATGGGATCTTCTGGCTCCTTTGCACCTGTTTCAATGAAAGCTTATTCGGTATTCCGACGATGGAATCTCGATACAATGGTGGCCGAATGATAGATGAAATGCTTCTGTTTGGTGGCGATTTGTTGGGGGGTGAGGATGGTAGAGGGATTCCTCTACAGCGCATTCCTCTTCGCCGAGATTGCATTAGTTACGACCTTATGCGGGTAATCTTTCTCGCTGGAATTGATTTTGAACGACACGCTGCAATTTGAGATCCGCTTATTCTGATTTGTTTCTGTGCAAAGTAAATTCGAATCCCGTTTTTTTGTATTCATCTCACTCACCATTTGATTATAGTTTTTGTATGAAATGTAATAAAGAATTCTATGTTAATTAGAAATTAAAAAGAAATGGTTCCACCTTACTGAACTTAACCCTACTAATTGCTTACATTTTTGTGTAATTCTGAGGGCTGTGGGGTGAAGAATTCCTGAAGAATTCCTTAGTTTGCATTAGTTAATACTCATGCGGTTTAATTTTTCTCGCTGTCATAATTTTTTATTTTTTTATTATGATTTTTTTTTTTTTTAGATCCACTTTGACAGATTTATTTGCGTTTAACCCTTTCCGGCGCAGTGTATCCAGTCAGGCAACACTGATTTAACAACTGTTACAAACCACTAGAAATGTGGAGCTAATTGCTTTTAAACGTATAAGCAACTACTATTCTTTAAAAGATAGAGCTAACGTGTGTTGTTTCATTTGCAATGTACTGTTTAAGGTCGCGCTTACCTATATTCAACCGAAATTTGCTGTTCCGGAAAGAGTTAATAGCCTTACACTGTATGAAGTGAATGTCTCATTTCGCTTTCTGTTTCAAGCTCGCACACTTTTTGATTATTATTTTTGTATAAAATGCATGACGAATTTTTGATTGGCCAGTTTAAAAAGTTTATTTTTCGCCCCACGCTATTGATGTGCCAACAATTTTTGAAAATTCTGAGGGCTGATAAGGTAGTGAATTTCGAGATGGCATTAGTTATGACCTTTCTAATTTCAAAAAGATTAATAATGTTACGACCCATACTGAATTACGAGGTTTTATATCCTCGCTATTGAAGTTCTCCAAGACGATGAATTTACAATTTAGAAAATTTCTGAGGACTGAAAGGTCAACGATTTCTAAGACTTCACTAGTTACAACCTATACAAACATTGAAGTGTTTACAATTTGAGATTGCATTAGTTACGACTCTTTGCGTTAAATTTATGTTTTTTTTTGCGTGATATTTATTACTTATACTGTTCTATTGTTTTTTGTTTCAAAATTTTTTTTGAGTGCTCCTTATAATTATTGTATTGATATATTTTGCTTTGGCTATATTGATACAATATTAGAAAGTACTCCTTTCTAGCGGATATAATCGTGTGAGCTGATGAAGAGATTATATTTCTACCCGGATTTTTATAAAAGATTTTACTTTTTATTTATGTGGAATGCAGATCCATCCCAGGAAGCAAGCTTCTCAATCACGTGGACAATCCAAGGACAATCATTACATTTACTTTCCGCATTACTTTTACCCTTACACTATGTAGATGTCATTCAGTTGTTCGTAACGCCTGGCTCGAGCTGGATGCCAGCGGGATGTGTATCATATTTTTTGTATTTTAATAGTTAATATACTTTTCGTTATGTTTAACGTATCGCCTTTTATTCAAAGCCCTTTCTGCACCCCCTTTATTCTCCACATGGGGGCTCGTCCACGGGAAAATGAACCGCGTTTTGGACAATAACTTTTCAATTTTTTCATGTATAGCCAACGAGTAGGTTGAGCTATTATAATTTTGTGAGCCGCGCAGGGCTGGAATCTACTAAAACTACAAACTGAATTGAATAAGAAACGCCTTCGAAATTCCTGAAACTACAAATTTCACAGTCGAAGTTGCTTGAAACTGCTGAAACGATATCGTCAACGGATACAGAGTTCGTGCCTGAATTGTGTGTTGAACCAGTGTTACTGAATACCAAAAATTTTATCTGCAAAGAAACCTTTGAAGTAGGTGACTCTTTATTTTTTTTCTTCTTTTTGTGAACATCATCATGTACAAATCTACGAAAACAGATTTAATAACCTTATCGCAAGAATTAAATATTCCCACTTCTCCTAACGCTACAGTAAGCGAACTTAAAACTTTAATTGAAAATTCTGAGGAATATAAAAATGACCCGAACACAGTAAAGAAACTATTAGACGAAATTATAAACGCAAGGAAATTAATAGCTGACGAAGAATTAAAAATGCAACAACTTAATTTAGAACTTGAAAAAGTAAAATTAGCTAGGATAGAAAAAGAAATTCAGCTTAAATCACTTAGTCAAAATGAGCGAGATATGAGCGTAAACATCAGTTCTGATTTAACTAACCCGCATCAAGATTTAGAATCACTTATTAAAAGTATACGAACCTTAACAGTAACTGTTCCGAGAAATCCTGAAAATCTTAGCTTATTCTTTAATTCTTTGGAGCGAGCATTTAAAACAAAAAACGTAAAAGATGAACTTAAGTCCGAAATTCTCATAGCAATTTTGCAAGAAAAAGCAAACAAAGCGCTTTTATACGTAGAAGAAGAGGAATTAAAAAATTACGAAAAACTGAAATCATTAATCTTAAGAGAATACCAATTAACCCCTCAACAGTGTCTATTTAATTTTCGCCGCGAAAGAAAACATTTTGATGAATCACACATTCAATTTGCAACACGAATTCGTTCAACTTTTGAGTATTATTTACGTCTGAGAGAAGTAAATGACTTTAAAACACTATGTGATTTAATGATTTCCGATAAAATATATGAAACACTAGACAGAGATACATCCGCCCATATTGGCGTAAGACAGGCTAATGGTTGGTTCAAACCTCTGGAATTAGCACAAGAATGCGATATTTATTTTACGGCAAAAAGAAAATCGCAACATGAACCGCAGTTAACATTCAACCATACAGAAAATCAACATCGATATAGGAGCACTTTTCATTCTCCTAAAAACACTCATCAAGAAAAATATAGGGCAAACACTTTTAAACGAACAGATAAATTGCCAGACACTAAAAACTGTTACATTTGCGGTGCAAATTCTCATTTCGCAAAAAATTGCAACATGAAGTTTAAAGAAACTCAAAACCAAACTAATCCTTCACAAATTAATGCAAATCAGATTAATCAAATCGAAAGTAAAAACCCTATCAATGAACAATGCGTAAATAATTTGGAATTTATTGAATTAAAAATTAATAAACGAAAAATTAACTGTTTAGTAGATTCGGGGTCACGCATTTGTGTTATAAATAGCAAATATGTGAATTTGAAAGATCGTATCCCAGAAAGTTCAATTGAATTAAAAAGTTGTTTCGGAGAGATAATTAAAGCGGAAACTTATTCTCTTAAAATTTCACTTCCAAGTCAAAACATCATTAAACATGAACTACTCATTCCATTTGCTGTGACTCATAAACTATCCATCAGTTGCGTCATTATTCCTCAAGTAAAATCTCTTCTTTTCGAGAGTCAAATTTCAGATTCGCCAGATGTTAAATTCAAAACAACTGCGAACACTTCGAATAAAAAAATAAATGAACAAAATGCTTATGCAGGAGATTTATTGCAAAATGGAAACTCTCAATCCCAATGTTTACTTTTAAACAAGAAAAGCGATCTGTGTTTAAATGATTCCTTGTCTTTGGATAATTCTTTATTATGTGATACTTTGCATGATGACAAAAACTTTTTATTTGATTTTCATGATGATATTTTTAATTGTTTTCAATTGAATATAAATGATATAAATACTTTGCACTTAAATCATATCAAAAATGAGCATGTTAAACAAGGTGTATTTAATCTAATTCAAAACTATAAGCCTCACAAAGTGAAATCAAGTAATTTAGAAATGAAAATAATCTTAACAGATGACACTCCTATTTATTGTAAACCTCGTCGATTACCATATGTTGAAAAACAAATAGTTGATTCTCAAATTAAGGAATGGTTATCAAAGGGTATAATTAAACCTAGTAATTCAGATTTTGCTTCCCCTATTGTTTTGTGTAAGAAGAAAAATGGTACTATGCGTCTTTGCGTGGATTATCGTAAGTTAAACAAAAAGACAATTAAGGATAGATTTCCCCTTCCTGTCTTAGATGATATTTTAGATAGTATAAGCGAGGCAAAAATTCATTCCTTACTGGATCTTAAGAACGCATTTTTTCACTTACAAATAAATGAAGATAGTCAAAAATACACATCATTTGTCACCACCAATGGTCAGTATGAATTTACCAAAGTGCCCTTCGGTTTAGCCAATAGCCCAGCCGAATTCCAACGATTCATTAATCACATATTCAGAGATCTTATTAATGAAGGTATCATGGTAATATACATGGACGATATAGACGTAATAGCGAAGGATGAAATCGAAGGTTTAGAGCGCTTAACTAAAATCTTTAAGATCGCATCAGAATATGGCTTAGAGATAAATTTCGAAAAATGTCAATTTCTAAAAACTAAAGTTAATTTTTTGGGACACATTATCGAAAACGGAACTATTACACCTTCAACGGAGAAAACGAAAGCAGTTACAAATTTTCCTGAACCTAAGAATATCAAACAAATTCAGAGTTTCTTAGGCCTTACAAGTTATTTCCGCAAATTTATTCAAGGATATGCATATATTGCAAAACCATTAAGCGACTTATTGCGTAAAGAAACTAATTTTATTTTTGGACCAGAACAAAAACTTGCTTTTCAAAAATTGAAAGAAAAATTATCAACAAACCCGGTTCTCAATTTGTTTAGACAGGGTGCTAGAACTGAATTGCATACAGATGCATCTAAACTTGGTTACGGAGCAATCCTATTGCAAGAGAGAGATGATGGAAAACTCCACCCAGTTCATTACATGAGTCGAAAAACCTCAGTACAGGAGGAAAAATATTCCAGTTATGAGTTAGAGGTCTTAGCTATCATAACAGCTTTACAAAAATTTCGCATTTATTTATTAGGACAAAAATTCAAAATTGTTACCGATTGTTCGGCATTCCAAAAAACTATGGAGAAAAAAGAAATTACTCCTAAAATAGCTCGTTGGGCATTATTTCTAGAAGAATTTGAATATGAAATAATTCATCGTTCAGGGACACACATGCGCCACGTTGATGCCTTAAGTCGTTACCCAATAATGATTATTGAAACCCCTGAAATAACACCTAAAATTTCAACAGCCCAAAAAGATGACGAATTTATACAAACAATTAAGGAATTAATTAACTGTGGTAAAACTGAAAATTACTTTGTGAAAAATGATATCCTTTACAAAATTGTTAACGATAGAAATTTATTAGTGGTCCCTAAGACCATGCAAATAGAAATTGTAAAATATGCTCATGAATTAGGACATTATGGTGTAAACAAAACAGAAAATCTTGTTAAAGACAAATATTTTTTCCCAAATATCAGACAGTGCGTAGAAAATGTAATTAAAAGTTGTGTTAAGTGTATTTTAGTAAACAGAAAAAAGGGTAAAGCAGAGGGTTTATTAAATCCAATTCCAAAAGGTGATACTCCATTAGACACATATCACATTGACTTTATCGGTCCAATGCCTTCAACCAATAAAAACTACAACCATATTTTTTCTGTGGTAGATGCATTTAGTAAATTTGTATGGCTCTATCCTGTAAAATCTACAACATCATCCGATGCCATTCAGAAATTAAACCAACAACAAACAAATTTTGGAAATCCTAATAGACTGATTAGTGATAAAGGTGCCGCGTTTACTTCAAAAGAATTTAGTGACTATTGTGCAAATGAAGACATTACTCATCTTACCATCACAACTGGAATCCCACGAGGAAACGGAATGATTGAAAGGATTCACGAGACACTCATTCCAATTTTAGCAAAACTGTCCATAAATGAGCCAGAGAAATGGTATAAATACGTACCATTAGTACAGAGAACATTAAATTCCACTACATCTAGAAGTACCAAATATACACCGTTTGAGTTACTCACTGGTATTAAAATGAAACAAAAACAAGATGACAAGCTTTTGGAAATACTGAAGGAAGAACATGAAAATACCATTATGTGTAACAGACAAGAAATTCGTGACAACGCTAAAGTCAACATTTATAAGATTCAAGAGGAAAACAAGCGAACATATGACAAAAAGAGGAAGAAAGCTCACAAGTATGAGAAAGGTGATGTCGTTGCCATTCAACGAACGCAGTTCGGTACAGGACTCAAGTTGAGACCAAAATTCCACGGTCCTTATGAAGTTACTAAGGTGAACAACAACGATAGATACAACGTCAGAAAACTTGGAACTCACGATGGTCCTAATATAACTTCTACTGCTGCAGACCATATGAAGATCTGGGGAAATTGAAAAACCATATGGACTGAAAAAAAAAAAAAAAAACTAATTCTTTTTTGTTTCTTATAGCTAATTGTTTCGAAATATTTGCTTTTGTACTGTTCTTTTTTTTTCTTCTGTAATTTCAGAAAATGTCCTTCGGAGCAGGCATGTCAACTGGTGAAAAATTGTCACCGCGGTCGGTGAAGAGCAGGATGACCGTGTGGAATGCAGATCCATCCCAGGAAGCAAGCTTCTCAATCACGTGGACAATCCAAGGACAATCATTACATTTACTTTCCGCATTACTTTTACCCTTACACTATGTAGATGTCATTCAGTTGTTCGTAACGCCTGGCTCGAGCTGGATGCCAGCGGGATGTGTATCATATTTTTTGTATTTTAATAGTTAATATACTTTTCGTTATGTTTAACGTATCGCCTTTTATTCAAAGCCCTTTCTGCACCCCCTTTATTCTCCACATTTATTATTTTTATTTTATTTATTTTTTTAAAAGAATTTTCTTATTCTCATTTTTCATTGTCCTTTGGTTTTTTTTCCTTTATTTTGAACTTTATATATATATATATATATATATATATATATATAAATAATACAAAAATTATAAAAATATTTTTGTATTAATCGAACTTCAATAGTGAGGAAATAATCTTTTTCTTAAACTTTCCAATCAATAACTCGTCGAGTACAGGATACCTTTTTCCGGTTTTATACAGAACTTATAATTTAAAAGTGAGCGAGATGAATATAAAAGGTATACACCACATTCACTTCTCAGATATAAATAAAAAACACAGAACAAATCAGACTAAGCAAATGTGAAAATAAAGCATGATCTTCAAAATCAATTTCAGAGGAAAAGATTACTTACATAGTTTGAAATAAATACAATCTCAAATTGTTATCCTTCAAAGATCGTAATTAAAACAATGTAAGAACACTGTAAAAACTACAGTATAATATTTCTCTAAATATTATGTTGAACACCAAATCGAGCGTTTATTTAGGTTTTAAAGAGTGTAATTTAATTTAACACTAAAATCCCACGCTTTCTTCACACCGTACGAGAATTATTTTCATTTCCGAAAACACCTGAGCTGGCCAGAGTTTATTTTCAACACTAATATTCATCAACAGAAACAGAAATTCGCCTTTAAATTATGTATATATACATATATATTTAATTGCGCAATAAGGATAACTATATTTTAATTTTGAAATCTCTGAGAACTGTATTAAATGATTTTAAGCTGCATAAATTCTGACCACTTTCGTTCTGTTAAGCCTAGTTCGCGTTCGTCTTAAGATTCGGTGCTACGAGGATCAACACTTCAGTGCAACACTAATTTTTTTACAAAGAAATTTTTAGGCTTTCAGAACTTAGAATTTTTCAACATAGTCTGGACGAATTTCAAATGCGTGGAAAAAACGCTCGTACCTCGTGATGAGATGTAACTACTGCAATCGCCAAAATTATTAGCCATTCTGAAATTACGTAGTTCATAACTTTCATGACTATAATTCGTCGTATATAAAACACTTATATCCATATATTTATTTCATTCATATTATATTTATTTATAAATTTCATTATATATATATATATATGTGTGTGTAATACAAAAACTATAAAAATATTTTTGTATTGATAAAAGCATTGAAACTCTTTCATTTTCATAAAATGCAGATATTCTATTTTGGAACTTCAAGGCTGTAAACAGGCCAATGAATTATAATTAGATTTATGTTTCAAAAGAGGAGTTATTTTAAGATCTTTCATTTCCATATAAGGAAGGATTAAACGATTTTCGATGAGTATTAAATTATTTGCGACGAGGCGTAAGAATACAAGGAATGCAATATGACTGGCCTTTTCACACTTTTAATTATCTTATAAAACGCAGGACCGATGGTTTTTGCGTGGCTTTTTGTGTTTTACTTGTGCTAGCTAAACTCCGTCAGATCTGACGAGAAAAGTGTCTCTCACCCTCCAGTCGGAGAGGGAAGGAAACTGTTGCTTCACCATCTTTTAATAAATAAACAGCTTATGCAGAATATGGACTTGTTACTCATTTCTTTTGGATTATTTTCCCATATTAATAACGGGGTTTTGCTCTGTTATTATAAGCCTCGCAGGATGTTTGGTGGAGGAAACCCTTTAGAAAAAACTTTTTGTGTATTTCTATCTCTTGGGAACTGGGCCTAACGTGACTGCTACCTCGTCGAGAAGGAAGGATGAGTTTTCAAC
Organism: Parasteatoda lunata; assembly: GCA_949128135.1. Lineage (NCBI taxonomy): Eukaryota > Metazoa > Arthropoda > Arachnida > Araneae > Theridiidae > Parasteatoda > Parasteatoda lunata. The sequence goes on along the minus strand of OX421970.1, from coordinate 29,122,289 downwards.
CCCCTTGGATTGAAGAGAAAAACTTCATTGGACTCCTGATAGAGATTAAAAAATTTTCGATTTGAAATTCCATCCATCCCTTTACTTTACAACCTACTTGACCTACGGAAAGTTTAGTTATGCCAGTGCTGCTCTGGATTGAATCATCGATGAAGTGTTTTCCCATCACGGAATGGTTTACGATGGTCTACTTAGATGTTCGACATTCCCTCCCTCCTACTCAGAACTTAAGAAAAATAAGCTTCAATTTCTCCTTTATCTCGTTGTTAATTTATGAATCATTTTTACGAAAAAAAAAAAAAAATTCCCATCAACTTTCATTTGATGTTGTGGTTTTCAAAATGCGTTTTATAGGATAATTAAAAGTGTGAAAAGGCCTGTCATATTGCATTCCTTGTATTCCTACGCCTCATCGCAAATCATTTAATACTCATCGAAAATCGTTTAATCCTTCCTTATATGGAAGTGAAAGATCTTAAAATAACTCCTCTTTTGAAACATAAATCTAATTATAATTCATTGGCTTGTTTACAGCCTTGAAGTTCCAAAATAGAATATCTGCATTTTATTAAAAGAAAGAGTTTCAATGCTTTTATTTATACAAAAATATATTTTCATAATTTTTGTATTACATATATATATATATATATATATATATATATATATATATATATATATATATATATATATATATATATATATATATATATATAAATATAATGAAATTTATAAATAAATATATGGATATAAGTGTTCTATATACGGCGAATTATAGTCATGAAAGTTATGACCTACGTAATTTCAGAATGGCAAATAATTTTGGCGATTGCAGTAGTTACATCTCATCACGAGGTACGAGCGTTTTTTCCACGCATTCGAAATTCGTCCAGACTATGTTGAAAAATTCTAAGTTCTGAAAGCCTAAAAATTTCTTTGTAAAAAAATTAGTGTTGCACAGAAGTGTTGATCCACGTAGCACCGAATCTTAAGACGAATGCGAACTAGGCTTAACAGAACGAAAGTGGTCAGAATTTATGCAGCTTAAAATCATTTAATACAGTTCTCAGAGATTTCAAAATTAAAATATAGTTATTCTTATAGCGCAATTATATATATATATATATATATATATATATATATATATATATATATATATATATATATATATATATATATATATATATATATATATATATATATATATATATATATATATATATATATATATATATATATATATATATAATTTAAAGGCGAATTTCTGTTTCTGTTGATGAATATTAGTGTTGAAAATAAACTCTGGCCAGCTCAGGTGTTTTCAGAAATGAAAATAATTCTCGTATGGTGTGAAGAAAGCGTGAGATTTTAGTGTTAAATTAAATTACACTCTTGAAATCCTAAATAAACGCTCGATTTGGTGTTCAACATAATATTTAGAGAAATATTATACTGAATTTTTTACAGTGTACTTACATTGTTTTAATTACGATCTTTGAAGGATAACAATTTGAGATTGTATTTATTTCAATCTATATAAGTAATTTCAATCTATATAAGTAATCTTTTCCTCTGAAATTGATTTTGAAGATCATGCTTTATTTTCACATTTGCTTAGTCTGATTTGTTCTATGTTTTTTATTTATATCTGAGAGGTGAATGTGGTGTATACCTTTTATATTCATCTCGCTCACTTTTAAATTATAAGTTCTGTATAAAACCGGAAAAAGGTATCCTGTACTCGACGAGTTATTGATTGGAAAGTTTAAGAAAAAGATTATTTCCTCACTATTGAAGTTCGCCACGATGAAGAGGTTATAATAAATTATAACCTCTTCAAGAGGTTATAATAAATTATAACCGATTTCCAAAATGAAATCTAAAGATTTCATTTTGGAAATCGGTTGCACGATTTATTCTGTTCGTAAATACGTTCGAAATATATAAAATGTAAGCATGCGCAAACAGGAGAAATGGTGCTTGTCTATTTTAGAATTCGCTTTAATGATACTTAGTTAAACCTTTCAAAAGGCGCGTAAAATAAACTGCGTTTCTATTTTTAATTATGATAGCGTTGTGAAAACTAATCCTAGTATACTTCTCCATTGATGTATTGTCAGTCGTTCGTTGTGAGCAATATCGTTCGTTCTTAAAATTTATACGTATGTTTGAAGCATTCTAAACACATTTTCTCTGATTGCTGATGAAACTAATTTGTTCTTAGCTATAACGAGCTTTTATAATACCTTTTGGTCTTAGGTATTGCAAATGTCTACAGTTCAATTGAAATATTGACTTTTTCAGTTATTCAATTTTGAAATACTATTTTGCATACATTTTCAATTGCATACATTTTTGCATGACTTTTCAATTTTTCCCAGTGTATGTAATTGTCTGTGCAGTAAATTTTGAATTTGAAGTAAAAAAAATTTATTTTTGTTTATGCATCGTTTACACTCATGTTAATTGCAATTTCAAGTTACTGTAAGTTGCCACCAGTACTGGCTTTGTAGTCTTTCAGTGGCCAAGGCAATTTTTTTTGCTCTTGAATTAAGTATGGTATTTATGGTTTATTAACAAATTTGTTTGTAAATTATTTTAGAAAATCTTGTTTCATTATAGTCATTTTGTTGTTGTGGTTGTATTTCCTTTTCTTTTATTATGAAAAATATTTCAATTAATTGTAAATATTAACCGTAAGTTAATTACAATATTATTTTAAAATTTACACTGATAAAAATTAACATTTAACTATAGGGTATCTTAGAAATGCTCGAGTTCTTTCATGTTGTAAGGAGCGAGCCACCTACAGAAAGGTTTATAAAGTTAAGAAAAGAAAAGAGAAAAAAAACTCCCTTAAAAATTTTTTTAAGCTTTTAAGTGGCTACTACAATGTGATTTTCAGTTAGTTTTGTGTTTTTGCTCTTCGAGTAGTCTGTTAAATTGTAAATTCAACTGATTTTTCTCTGTTTATGAAATTTGCTTTAATTATTCATTAAGGCAACAAAATAAATGTATACATCCTTTGAAATAAGAACCATATATCTATGGTTTAAAGCGAGAACGATCATACTTAGTGTAAAGAAAGGTTGTAATTGACTAAAAATGGAATCAAACTTTAAAGGAATTTACGAAAAATCGCTTTCCTCATACTAATGCCATATCAACGAGACTATGGTAAATATAGACTTTTTATTAATATAATAACAGAATTATGAATAATAATAATAAACAGAAATTATGAATAATAATAATAATATTTTTTTTTTTACATTGATAATGACGCTTTTTTGTCCCTTTTCTCAAAACTAATTTTTTGTTTATTTTTCCTTATGTTAAATGCTGTATCTCAGAATATTTCTGTTCGAATTCTTAAAATTTTGCATGAATGTCTTCTACACATATGTCTAGGGAACAGAATACGGACTAGTGAATTCAACTTTTATTTTATATTTTATAGCTAAATTAGAAATAACTAATTGCATTGTTAGGCTATTTTTTATAGATTAAGTTCGATATTTTCTGTAAAATATCTAATATTAATATTGTATCTAATGTGCGTAGTCTATTTCGTAAGATGAGTTTTTATGAGTATTTTTAAGCAAGGAAAATAAAAAAAAAAAAATTAATAAATAAATAGTAATACATTTTAAAAAAGCCATGTGATTTTGCAGAGAGGATGGTCTTTGGCCAGTTTTCCCCCATATTTTCAACAAAAAAAAATTTTTTTTCTTCATATTTTTCTTGTACTTATGCCATGTTTTAGTGTATAATACACACGTAAATCCAAAGTAAATTCGGAATGAAAAACTTTTTGTCCCCGAAGGTATTTGGGTACCTTAAGCCACGTAATTCATTGCGTGTTTAGACGCAATTTTTAATTTTTGATACTGCAGTATAAACGAGACGAAAAGAAAAGATCAGTACGTAGAAAACGTGAAAGAAAATTCTCCTTACTAGCCAATAGAAAATAACTTTTGCTTTTATTCAATGTCAAGTAAAAACCGATATCGAAAGTTCGGCTGAATCATTCTACCGTGTGCGCGTTTTATATAAGTTTTTTTTTCTCTCTTCTTTTTTTTCTCCGTTCTTTTCGCGCGAGTACGCTGCATCGAAAACTTTAAAGTTGAAAATGAAGAAAAAAAGAAAGAAGAAAATAAAAAGAAGAACGACGACGGAAGAATAACACAAAAGCGGAGGAATAGATGGAACGCAACGAAGCATAGCCCTCAGATATTGGAGAAGAAAAGGGGAGTTTTGCGAAAACAGCATCAGCCAGTCTTAGAATAATAATAATAACGAAAAAAAGAAGTTGTAAGGAAAAAGAAAAACGAAATCCGATACTCGAGTTTGCAATCAAAGCCCGAACGTGCAGCCACTCACGTGCGAAACTTACACCCTACAACAGTTGGAGAAGATCTGACAAGCAAGAAAGTACCAATATCTATATATTTTTCCGTTTGCTATTAAAATAAGCGAAAGGACCATGAACAAACCGAAATGAAACGTCCAACGTGTCGAAACGTGTCTTTTTTGTGTCCTTCCAACCGAAAATATTCGAAGACAATGCGTTTCATATTTGGCATTCGAAGTTACTTCGATGGGATCTTTTTTGCAGGAGTCCCAATGGAAATTCGATAACGCGATGTGATGGACATTCATTCCTCCATCCCCCACATCTGAAAGAAAAAGGGGGTGTGGAAGAACCTTCAATCTAGCCTTTAGGCCGAGCAATCGCCCTCCCTTCTTATTCAACGTGGATGGAAAAAGAAAGAATGCGCTATAGATTATTAAATTTCCAGGTGAAGTGTGGGAGGGGCTTTGACAAAGAGTGCGGCCTGCTTTACAATGTGTTCGAAGATAGCGTCCAGTGTGTTTTTTCCCTCCCTTGTCAAACATGGAGGGGACCGATGACATATTTCGTTTTTCTGTGATTATTCCAATGGTTTATTATAATATTTTAAATATTATTTTCCTTTTTTTATCGGTCTGGGCATTATTTAATTATTATTTCAGTTAATAACTTTAACACATATCCCTTTGCATGGATAAAAAAAATCGTTATTTCGCAATTAAATACCAGCAGCCCAATGACAAAAATTCGGCATTTATATATTACAGTAATTTATTGATTATGGGAAAATACCGCCTCGTCAATGACAGTGCAAATAATGTCAGAGGGGCGCGTGTTAATTGACCCTAGTTTACCAAACATTCGTGTATGAAATTACTGACTCGTGCCAATTTTGCCAATTCGAGTTGTTCCTGTAACAGTAACATTATAATTAAAAATAAAAGCTTCCATTTTTTAATTATTTTTTTTTATTATTTAAGAATCTAGGTATGATATGGTTTTACTACCAATTTTGTTTTTTTCTTCCCCCGGATTTAAATAGCTACAACGTTGCACTATATTAAGGTTACAGAAAATATGTACGAAACATATTATGGTTGAACTTATTCCAGAATTTGTACTTCTTGTACATTACTTCTAGTCCAAAAACTGATTCAGAACTGTGAAAAAAAAAATAATAAATAGATAACAGCTCTGATGCTATACCACCCCCAAATATTTACAATACTTGGCAGTTTGATGCATCCCAAACATAAATAGATTTCTTTTTTTAATTAATTATTTTTTCTTATTTAAAAATTTCTCCTGAATAACGTTTACGATTTGGAATGAATTCAGTGAACTTCTGTTTGGTACATTAGTCTACAGACTTAGAAAATATTAAAACTCTGTGCGAACACAAAATCTCAATTAAAAAGCTTGCTGCACGCGTTTATTACCTCATTAAACTAGTTTCAACCCTTTCGTCCTCACCTCATTTTGGTGAAATTCGTTTGAAAATCACATTTTTTTCTAATAAATATTTAATTTTTATAGAACTCTATATTGATTCATATCACCAGTTTCAGGGATAAGTTTAGTAAACTCCCCCCAGCCCCCAAAAAGTAGAAATCTAAAAATCCTATGTGCAAAAACACTTTTTAAATAATTAAACAATATCCGGAATTTGAGAAGAAAAAAATGTATGAAGCATTTATCCACAGAATGTTATCAACGTTTTAATAAAAATATCAATGCTAGATTTTATTTATTTATTTAAATAGTGTGAATAGGAAACTACATGTGGAATTTTTAAACCACGCGAATAGGAACATTTAAATTTAAAAATCGCTTGAATATGAATCTTGATGTTTAATTTTGCTATCGCGTGAATATGAATCTCGATGTTTGATTTTAAAATCGCGTGAATACGAATTTCGATGTACAATTTTTAAATTACTTGAACACGAATCATAATAATGGCTTTTAAATCGCTTGAATACGAAACGCGATATTTAATATGAGATCCTGAAAATATGAAATACGATGTGCGATCTTAAATCGCGTCAATAGGAATCGCGATGTGTGATTTTAAGTCGCGTGAATGCAATTTTAAATCGCGTTAGGACTGGTAGGAAAATTCGTAAAAATGAATTTTTTCCTCTCGAATTTGAAAAAAACTAAATAGGCGTTTTTTCTTTCTTTTATAACAATAAAAAATATTCCTGGATGGTGACGCGTTGGTGTATATTATACGGGTTTGGCAGTTTATGGAGCATTCTTGCTTTTATTGGTAACAATGTTTTCATGTGTTGTTGATGATGTTAGTATTATATGATTACGATGTTTGACACTACTTAATAATATAATTATGCCCCCTGCAAAAATTCTCTCATTTACAGTTTATGGAGCTGTGGGTGAAACTTTTTTTTTTCTCAAAAATAGGCTCGTTATAAAGGGTTCTTTTTTTTCCATTAAATTTTCATAAGCTTTGTACCGAATACCTAAAATAAAATATTTTGAAGATTTAATATATTAATAATAAAAATAAATAAAATAAAATGAAACTGAAAAACAAGGTGTCACTAATAGGTACAATAGCATTTTTTCATTATCATTTTACCCCTTTAAAAATTTCTTCCTTGTGTCTAATGTTTAAGCTAGTGACAGAGAAATTATTTTTCTCAACGTTTTGGGAAACTCGATTATCTCGATTTTGATGTTTTAATGAATGTTTTTTTTAAATTTTCTCGTTAATTGTTTAATTCATTTTAATTTTGCAATTTTCATATTAACAACTATTACGCTTTATAGTACGCTTTACTTAACAGCT